>BJCO01824383.1:1206-19188 GCA_018326465.1 Flaveria floridana | reverse complement strand
GGTGATTCCGATGTAATTAAATGCGGGGCACGTGTCCTGCTGGCTTACCCGTTCCGCCCGCATGGGCTGGGCTTTCGGGTTCTAGTACTCGGTCTTGTGTGGGTTATTTGTACCCTACGTCTACATGGTGGTTCCATCACAGGTGGTGGTGATATGGTGTTTTATGCCTAGGTGGTGGGATTTTTAGACTGAATTGGCAAACATGTCCAAAACACAGGGACTAAAATAACAATTTATTTAAAGGGGATATATTAAATGGGGTTTAAAAAAAAGAAAAATAAAAAATATATGTAAAATGACCAATATACCCTTCATTTAACGGAGAATGTTAGATGGAGTTAACGAACTGGATGAATATGACAAGATTTGTAAACCACAGGGACCCAGATGCGAAAAAATAAACTATTAGATGAAAGTGACAATTTTCACCAAACCACAGGGACGAAAATGACAATTTACTCTTTTGTTTAAAATAAAATTTAAACACATGACCTACCAATATTTACATATACGAGTTGTACTCCCTTTGTGTATATTTGAAAATAAACTTGCCAATCATTCGATAAGCAAGACCGCAACCCGAATCTCACCGGACCCGTAATCCGACAATTACGGGTCGGATCTAAATCACCCCAATATACAAATCTTCAATGGATCTACACATACTCCATGCTCTGTTTTCTTGCACAAAAAGAAGGTCAAGAACATTCAAAACCCCCAATTATCGATTTATCCCTCAATCCATCATTTTCCCATTTCAATTTTCATCTCAAATTCGATAAATCCATCATGGGTCAAGGAACCCCCGGCGGTTTGAACCGGCAAAACAACTCTGGTGACCGGAAGAACGACGGCGACAAAAAGGAGAAGAAGTTCGAACCGGCTGCACCACCGGCTCGAGTCGGCCGGAAACAACGTAAGCAAAAGGGCCCAGAAGCAAGTGCTCGATTACCGACGGTGACACCACATTCAAAGTGTAGGTTGAGGCTCTTGAAGCTCGAACGAATCAAGGATTATTTGTTGATGGAGGAAGAGTTTGTGGCGAATCAGGAGAGATTGAAGCCTCAGGAGGAGAAGAGTGAAGAGGATAGATCGAAGGTTGATGATCTACGGGGAACTCCGATGAGTGTGGGGAATTTGGAGGAGTTGATTGATGAGAATCATGCGATTGTGTCGTCGTCGATTGGACCGGAGTATTATGTGGGGATTCTGTCGTTTGTTGATAAGGATCAGCTGGAGCCTGGGTGTGCGATTTTGATGCATAATAAGGTAATGTTTGTGTGTTCGATTGTGTGTTATTCGATTGATTTGAGTTGTTGTTGGTTGAAATTGGATTTGGGGTTTATTGATGGGAGTTGGTTAGAATTGATTAGGGTGTAATTTCATGTTCTGTTTTGTGATACCATTGTACAATTAGCTATATAATTCTCATGTTAAGAGACCTCTGACAACCATGGTGTGATCTTTAAGGGTGGTATTTCATAGTATAAGCTGTGTTTAAGTTCATATTTCTTGTTGTATTTCATATATAATGAAACAATTATGTGTAAACTGTAAGGTAAGGAGATAAGGAAAGAAATACAGCACGATGTAGGTGCTAATGGTTCTTTGTTTGTATTAAATTCTCAGGTTTTATCTGTTGTTGGGCTTCTACAAGATGATGTGGATCCCATGGTGTCTGTCATGAAGGTTGAAAAAGCTCCATTGGAATCATATGCTGATATTGGTGGATTAGATGCACAGATACAAGAGATAAAGGAGGCTGTGGAGCTCCCTTTGACTCATCCTGAACTTTATGAAGACATCGGGATCAAACCTCCAAAAGGGGTTATATTGTATGGAGAGCCTGGAACAGGCAAGACCTTGCTGGCAAAGGTATACATGTGTTTGGAGTTATATTATCATATTACGATTTCAACTTGCTAGTAGTAACCTTTATATTCTTTAATACTATATTAGTAATTTTCCTGTGAGCGGTGGTGGATTGATGGTTGTTGACCGGGGTAAGTAATACCAATAGAAATGCCGTTAGAAGATTTTTTGGTTCGCAAACTAACAAAATTATATTTTTATAGAAGAAAAAGTACCTACCTGTATTAGGGCATGTATGGGTGGATCTTGGATGTTTGATGTCCTAATAGTAAGTTAGGGTGGTGCGTATTAATGAATTAAAAGGTAGGTAGGTTGCTTGTTGATACTTAAGTTTATCATAGAGGTGACACAATGGGCGGGTTGGATATGGGTCGAAAGGGGTGGGTTGACCCTGAACACCTCACGTCTTAATGATTACAGAAGATGTTATTATTAAATTAATAATCAATGTTTTGAATAAAGCAATGTAGTAGGTTGTACGTAATAAAACTACACTTTGGTTTTATTTTACCCATTTTTTGTATTTGACCCGTTAGAGCATCTACAATGCGATGCCTTCACGGATGAGGCCACGCCAAAGCTGCATGCTGATTGCTCCATAGACCGCAAGCATTTCTCTCCTATCCAAGGACCTCCCATATTTTCTCTCCCCTTCCCCTCTCACAGAGCCCTAAGACTCCTCCATGGACCATCCGTCACACGCATGTTGGTTCTCTCTCGTGCCCCCTCCTTTCCTTCACGTCAGCCACCTCTGTTCTACCTCAGCCCACGGACGTCTGTTGGCTCTATAGTACAGATGGTTTTTGGAATAAAACATAATGCAAACTGAGCTGTTTATAAGTATGTAAGTTGAAATTGCCACTTCTTGCTTATACAAAGCAGGTGGGCCTTAATATACTTTATAGATTGTGATTGTTCTTCTTACATGTATATCTAATTGTCTTTGTTATCAAGTGCTATTTTAGTACACTTAGCTTATTGCAAAAATACCCGACAATAATCTGTTACAGATTTTTTCTTTGTATGTAATCCCCTTGTTCTGTTTTCTAGGCAGTGGCAAACTCCACATCAGCAACTTTCTTGCGTGTTGTTGGAAGTGAATTGATTCAAAAGTACCTTGGAGATGGCCCTAAATTGGTTAGAGAACTCTTTAGAGTCGCAGATGATCTCTCACCGTCTATTGTGTTTATTGATGAAATTGATGCTGTTGGTACAAAAAGGTATGAGATTTCAACCCATTTACTTACTAATGGATTGTTTCTGGTTATGTTCTATCTCTAGAGTGGGTGAGAAGGGAACACTATAAACATCAGCAAAAAAGAAAATCGGTTAAATGGATTCCTGGGTCGGTGAAAAGTTGCCATGAGTACATATTCGAATGCGTAAAACCATCTGGAGTTATTTTATTACAAAGTGACATTAATTGAAACAATAATTTTGTGTTTTTATTTGGCACATATATTAATTAATAATATTTTAAAATTAAGCATTATTATCATGCAGGTATGATGCACACTCCGGAGGTGAGCGTGAAATTCAGAGAACCATGTTGGAATTATTGAACCAGTTGGATGGTTTTGATTCAAGAGGTGATGTCAAAGTGATCCTGGCCACAAATAAAATTGAAAGTCTTGACCCTGCCCTTCTCCGACCGGGTCGTATTGATAGGAAGATAGAGTTCCCACTTCCGGACATTAAAACCAGGAGACGTATTTTCCAGGTACAGTTTCATGATAAATGCAATGACATTGATAAAGGTGGCAAAAGGGGCAGCTTTGGGAAACAGGATCAAGTTGAAATGGTCTGAAACTTTAAATGCCCCCTGTCGATTAAAGTTGATCTTAGGGATGACAAGTTTGACCTATTTTACCTTGTTATTGTGTTCTGTTTTATCTCAAATGGTCAAAATAGAAACCTTTCAACAATGAGGAACGTGTCAAATGGGTCAAACTGGTTGAAAATGGGCAATAGTTTAGTTTCAACCTCATAAATAGTTTTCTTCAAAGATTTAGTTGGTTCTTTTTAATATTTTGGCTTTTTTATGCTTTTGAACAATTAATGTATTAATTATTATTAGGAAGCATATTATTACAACAATAATCGGATCTTTGAATAATTACAAATTAGGAGGCTGTATGCTTTAAAAATAAACATCAAGTGGCTTTCAACCTGTTCTCTTTTTATAATAATTGTTTTGTTTGACTCCTTTGAGATAAGACGCTATAAGTAAATGATCCAGTACTAATATTACGTGCTTAATGATTGTGGTAATCTAGATACACACAACAAGAATGACATTGGCGGACGATGTCAACTTGGAAGAATTTGTTATGACCAAAGATGAGTTCTCCGGAGCTGATATCAAGGCTATATGTACCGAGGCTGGATTGCTTGCTTTAAGAGAACGCCGAATGAAGGTCAGCAAATATATTTATTTTGTATATTCTTCAAATTAAATTTATGAGTCTAGAATTTTGTACTTTTTAGTCTTTCGCTTGCAGCTCTCTTGGATAGTGGCTTTATTCTAATGTATCATAGGTGGAAAAGTAGGTTTGAGTCAAACAGATAAAGTTTTAGGTCATCCACAAACAACTTTGTGTCCTTTTTTTCAGAATTACACTTATTTATATTTTAAATTTGATTGCAAAGCTGTTATTAAAATAACAATTGTTAAGGTAATTTCATGGGTTCAAGCACTTTGGTATGGCGTTGGCTTCTTTCAAACCTTTTAACCCGATTCTTCTGTAGTCTAAGTCTTTTAGTAACTTCTACTCATTTGATCTTTTGTAAATATAACACACACAAAGTTGATGCCTTATGGCATAATCACGTTAAAATTAGAAACAATCTTTTCTACCATGCATGACTAACCGACTTATGTTCCAAATCAAGGTTCATGCTTATTATGATTTAACTTAGAAAACACCTAAGGGTTGGTGTGATATGTTTGGATAAAATGCTTCTTGTTATTGATTTAGGATTGAAGGATTGGGGCTTAGTTTGTTCCCAACAATAGACCCTCATACCCCCAAGCGTATTTGCGGTTAAAACATTGATTATTATGATTTGGTTGTTTATATTGTTATTCTTGGAAGTTTGCTGCAAATGATTTTTGACCCGAACTGTTTTGAGCTGCCGCCCTACCTTGGCCTGTTCAAGTATGACCCATTTTTGGCCCCTGCTGGTATAAATCTTGGATCCACGACTTTCTTAACTAATTTATGGTCTCATATTTTGCATCTAAATTAGGTGACACATGCTGATTTTAAGAAGGCAAAGGACAAGGTTATGTTCAAGAAGAAAGAGGGTGTACCAGAAGGACTTTACATGTGAAAATGCTCCTGAACTCTTGTTAGTATCAGGAACCCATTGTTTTGGTTGTTATGTTCTATAAATGATCATGTAACATGATAATATTCCCTCAGTTTTGAGGGTGGATGGAAAGTTCCATTCTGCTTTTCTTTTTATAGAAAAAACATACATGATTCTATACACATTGACTTCTCATAGTTAGTTGCATGGTGTGTGTTTCTATTTCAGTTACAATAACCTCCCTTTATTGGCATTCTTTTTTTATATTATAAATATTTGTTCCTGGAGTTCATCAAACATTTAGAACTTATTTTAGCTAAATAAAGGGTTTCTGAGCTCGGGTCTTTGTAGAAGAAAGAGAGTTCTAGCACTCTTATGCTTTGTCTCGCAGAAATGAGATCACATAATTACTTTTGGTTCTATGAGCTTGGATCACATAACAGAGAAACCACGCCAAAAATTATGGGTTAGAGTAAAATCCAACTTTGTACAACTCGAGAGCCCATCATAGTGTTTCACGTCACGAGGACACGTGTTAGGTTCTCTAGAGCCAGAACCAAATTTGCACCCATACGCTCTCGTATGTAGGTGCAGGAGTAAAACCTAGAGTGTTCGTCAAAACAGCGCTACTCCTTTCTAATATCTTCTTCCATATTTCTTTACTAAGCATGTGAATGAAAATCAATTTCCGACTAGAATCATGTGTTAATGCAGTACCATACAGGATTTGAACTCTAGTCTTTTAGATGTGAGACATACAATTTAACCAATAGATACAAAAAATGAATGTGAGTTCTCACACATTATTTGATTTATTTCATTGTTTGCTACCTCTAAAGCACAATTTACTGCAATCTATAGCATGTTTTTGTTATTATTACTGTATAGTGTCTGAGCATCTATGATTCCCTAGAGTTTAACTAAGTTCACTCTTTATATCTACCTCATCATTTGTTTTTATTTTTCATTTTCATACAACCCCCTATTGATACATGACTCATTTATATTATTTTTTTATCACTTTTAAAATTTTGACATTTTGATTATAAGGTTGTTACATACTCATTTTTATATAAATTTCGATTTAAATTTAATTCAAAAGGTATTTACACGTAATAACATACATGTCATCAAAGCATAAACGTCCAAGTCGTAAAAGTTGTTTCAAGTTTTTTTTTTCCACTGGCTTTCTAAATTTTCATTTAACTTATTTAACAAACTTGTCGATGGTACGTGCTCATTTTAATCAATCTTTTGACTTAATTTTTTACGGTTTCCCTTTTCAAATAAAGTTTAAAATTTTATCAGCATGCTCGCTTAACATAAAGATTAAATTTTATATATGGTTTCGTGAATGTTGATTTATTTCACGGCTTAATATGACCATACGTTTACTTTGATTAAGTTTCTTTTAACAAATTCATCGATACAACATAACATGAATTCTTTTCAAACCGGGTCATGTTTTCACTACTAAGATCAGACATAAAAAGGTATTAAAGGAGCATTATAACATCTTAAAACGTTCTTACACCACCTCGTGGGCATTATAGGGGTATTATAGGTGGAGGTGTTTTCACCATAACGACATAACTTCGTATAAATATCATAATTGGGTAATGATTAAAGAGGCATTAACATTACATATATTTTTGGCTAAATTAAAGATGTTGAGTTGACACTGATATGACATAATGCCCCTTAAGGGACATTAACAAATTATATATGGTCTAATGTTGTGTTCCGAGTTCATTTAGCAATAGAAAAGAATGAAAGTGAAATGAAAAAAAAATAACAGTTATGTTCCATAGTTTTTTTGAAATAAAGAAAAAGTAAGAAAGTTGTGTATTTAAGTTCACCTAACGATAGAAAAAAAAAAGTGGAAGAAAAATGAAGCCTATAATCAACCCTTAAAATTAAAAGAAATTAGAGAGAAAAGAAGAAAAATTAAAGGAAATTAAAGAGAAGAGAAAGAAAAAAATATGTTTTCTAAATAACCTAGAAACAAAACTTAAACACACCCAAGGGAGTGTTTGGTATTTGCTTAAAGTTATTTTTGAAAAGTAACTTTTCAAAACTAATAACTTTTATCTTTTCAAAATCTACCTGCCACATCTTTAAAATCAACTTATTAACTTCTTACGCAAATATGACATTTTAAAAGTTAATAAATCAAAAAGTTTGTTAAAAAGTTAGTTCGCCAAACAAAATAATACTCGTTTTGCGGTTTTGGCTAGTCACCTTATGGGCCAGTTAAGATGGTGTTTGAGATTGCTTATTAAAACAACTTTTACCTTTTAGAATGGATGAAAAATAAAAAATATCCTTCAAAAATCACTAAAAGTTAGCATTTATGACTTTTAATGACATTTAAAGGGTCATTTTTAACTTTTTAATCAATTTCAAAGACTAAAAATTATTTTAATAATCAAATCCCAAACACCCCCGGACCTAAACCCATACACAACAAACCTTGTGTTCTTCAATATCCACTCAACCGTTTGCCGCCGACTACCGGACTATCATCTTTCGCCTTGCAGGAGAATTTGTTCTCATCGATTGATAACAATAACGATAACGATTAGGATAACGATAACAATTAGGATAACGATAACGATAACAACGTATTCGTTGATCGGAATGAGGAACGAAATGAAGGCATCGCAAGAACAAACAACACCGCCTAAAAAGGGATGTAAGGTCTGTGAAAACGCAGAATCCAGATACAAGTGTCCTGTGTGTCTCATTCCATAGTAAGTTTCATATTTATGTTCTTCATTACCTTCAAGTCTAATTTTTCATGCGACTTAGGGTTTTGAAATCGTTATCGTGCGTGTTTGATGATATTCTGTTGTTTGGTTTGTTTGTTTACTTTTGCAGTTGTTCGCTCGTATGTTTTAAGAAACATAAAGGTAATCTTTTTCCTCCTATTGGTCTTGAAGGTGTATCTCTGGTTTATTTAATCAGTTACTGTTTGTTTATCTGGTTTTGTGGATTTTGTTGACGATTTCTGATCAATGATGCTGAATTCAGCAGTTTAGGGTTTAGGGTTTATGTTCATTCCATTGAATCACTGTGAACTAGAATTAGAACGCCCACATCATGCTAATTGTGGGTGTGGATTCTAAATTATATGGCCAGATGATGTTAAAGTATAAATCTTTACAATTAGTTATCTTTTAACTGGATGCATATCCTCAAATGTATTTGATTCTTCTCATTCATATGAAGTTTTGCACCAGCTAATATTTGAATATAATGCAAATCAAACCAGGCTACAACTGAAATTGGTATTAATTTTATTTGAAAAGTTTTTGGAGAGATTTTCCAGGAGACATATAATTCGGCTAAAGTTTTGCTTTACTCTGCACAACACTCAACTTCTAATTGTCTGTCTAAGTTATTTGAGTTTGAGAATTCACATGAATTCTAACTGAAGTTGAAAAGCTGAACCATACATGAGTACATGACTATAAGTTGCAAGTTGCAACATACTAGTCAAAGCTCAAAAGCACAAAAGGCATGTGCCTAGACACTTAAACGAGGCCACTGTGCCTCAAGTAAACACTGGGTGCGGTTCTTCTAAATCTGTGATGGAGACGAGTCACCCCAGTCAGTGCATGTGAGCTCTAAGGCGAGCGTCTAGAGTTCCAGCTTTAATTTTTTGTTTTAACCACTGGAGTTTAGTTACATAACCTTAAAGACCTGCAGCAGGCATGCAACAGCCTACCTCTCTTGCCAACTGTGTCCTGACTACATCTGCTCTGGTCATTAATCCTCTTGCACGGTCCCTCAACTCCCTCTTGCCAACTGCCACTTCACAATTAGGGATTAAAGGCATGAATTGAGTGGATGAATCTTACATTCTACCATCTTTTCTGGTTGCCTTTATCATCATTTGTGAAATATGAACTTAACTAGAAAGTCCATGCTATGATATTTTGCTTTTTTCCTATTGAGATAGTAATTAGAAAGTGTACGACTTTATCTCACTGGGGAAAACACACCTTACTGCAAAGGAATTAAGATATTTATTTTGACTAGTTTTCACCTTCCTACAATGAATGTAGCTGTTTTATCAGTGATAGTTTGGTATTAAGCGGATGATTTTAATTGTTCATTGTATTAGATTTTAATTACATTTGTGGATTGGTATTAATTTATTTTCTTATTACATACATACATTGTACATACATATGTATTTACACACATATTCCTATTGTTGTGCTCTTGTTTTCTCAGGCATGTGCAGTTTTTGCACCTTATGCCTAGGCGACATACGATCCCTTTGCAACTTGCGAATTTGACTACTATGACTTGCATGCTAATTTTGTGATGTCTAATCTTGTGCAGAAACTCCATGTGTTAAACCAGTTCCTGATCCTGAGAATGATACAAGTAAGTTTAAATCGTTACCGGTATGATGTACTACATTTTGGTGTAGAATAGTCTTCATAAATGTAAATCGTAACTCTAGCAAAACAGGTTTAAGGACATACCAATAAGAGAAACAAATCATGATGTAAATTAAAACAATTTTTACAATTCAAGTATTGGAATGGTTACCCACATAAGTGGCGAGCCCATATTAGTGTAGGTTATTAAGGAAAGCCAGTTAGTTGTATGGCATCACCCTCTTCTTTCTTTATATCTCAGCTTATGACTTAAGTTCTAAAGATTATGTTAGGAATTTGATCGTTTCAACACACACAAACACATGAATAATTTGCAAGATAATAAAAGATGAACATGAGATGTAACGCGGGTCGGTCGGTGTAACCTACGTCTACGGGCTGCAACCAGGGTTCTACTTTTATTGCTTTCTACATCTCACTCTCATGAGGAATTACAATTTACTAGTACAATAATATGAATATACAGAGATAGATCTAAGATTACAGACTTATAGTCTTAATTAACAAGAAAACTAAATGGGCCCAAACAGAATCAGGGCCGCCTCCACCCTCGCATCTTTTGTTTTCATTAAACCCGAGCCCAATCAAGATTCCACAAACTCAACAGATCATCAAACTTAGTTTATATATTTTTTACCTTTAATGAACTTAAATTTCTTCACTGGTATTAAGAAGATCAATATGAATCCTTTGTGGTAAAAAATATGAGGATACGATCACTACCATACCCTCCAACACTTGAACCTAGAAGCACTTATCGTGGGGATTTGAGAGTGATTGAAGTGATCTTGCTTCCTAGATTTTGATTGCTTAAGTTTTCAATCTAACACTAATTCAACTCTACTTTTCAGGTTCAACTATTACAACAGTTGATGTTGATAGACCATATTATGTTGATGTTGCTGATGAGGCGCTACAAAGGTCACAACTAGAGTGCATAGGTATGCTTTTTAAGTATATTTTGACCTAAAGTCTAATAGCTTGACGTTAGAGGTGGCAGTTTTGTCCCATTTATTTATTAACAGGTCGATTTGGTTTGTGTGTTCATCTCAATGTTCAAATAAAAGATTAGTAAAAAGAACGGGTCAAAAACAAATCAAATAGTTAGAAAGTTGCCCAGCATCTATCACTACCATATCGTTTTATCCCAATAGTTAGATTATTCGTGTTATAATATTGTTTTGGCACTTATAATTAGGTAACTAACAAGTAAGGTATGTATGAAAAAATGACAAAGAAGCGTATGTAGTCCTGTTCTGATCCAACATGACCCGTTTGAACATGGACCCATCTTGACTCATTACTCACACCCATCTTCCTGCCACGCCTTATACTTTTTACTAAATTCAACAAAAAGACCCATTGGTTGAAACATAATTATATGACTACAGCTTCAAATACCGAAATCATTGATGCTTTGAAAGACAAGAGGCTACAAAAACTCATACACAAAATTGATTCTTCTGAAGATGCTGGAACTGTAAGTGTTATAATCATCTATATATCTAAATAAACCCGTAGTGAACACAAACAACACTAAATCTCATTTTTGAATCTTATCAGGAACTTGATAAAGCAATGGAAGGGGAAGCTTTTCGCCTATTTACAGACAAGGTAATCATTTTGTTTAGTTCAATATACTTCTCGGTTACATTCTTCGTTTCTGCAATAAGTAATAGGATTCTGTTGTTTTCTATTGGTAGATTTTGTCTATCCTAAATCAGCATGGCAGTCAACAAACATAGGTATGTGAAGTGATGTTTGATGAGGAATATTGGATCTTTATGTGAAGTTTGCGAAAGCAATCTGTCCGGTCCGACCTGGTTACCTCTCCGGCTCTCGATCCATGATCAGCCTATACTGATCCATGTAATCTTTGATACTTTCAAGACTGTATGTTCATGTTGAAAAACATGGTAGTTAATATGGTGCAAGTTATAAACATGAGTTTTTCTAGTGTTAAAGCACTTGTTCATGTAGGATAGAGGTTTAAGTTAGTCGAATCACACCTGCAACTCGTATACTGGTACCAAAACCGAGTCATCCATTCAAATATGATCGAAGGCTAAAAGGTGATTATTCTGGTTCCTCGACCTTTTGCTAGCCAATAATGTAAAAGGATATGTTCTTAAGTTCACCTGTCAGTTTCTCCTCAGAATCATGGCCCAGATTCTCCTGGATATAAAGTCACACGATTCGAACACAGATTCTCAAATCACATGTTTTAGTGCCCACAACCAAAAGGTTACATTCTCATTTAAAAGGTGTATACATATTAACTCACAAGTGAAACTGTCCTTTCTTTTCCTTGCTTATTACTTTCCTGTGGAACAATTACAAACAAAACTGTCATGTAAAAAACTAAATAATTAAGTAAACATCTTGACACATTTCTTCGATCCTTTACATTACGCCTTCTTACTTTTGTTTCGTATAATTAGACGCCAACTATGTTATATGGTGTAACCCAGCCGGTTTAGAATGCATCTGATGCTCATCTCGCCCTTTTAACTACAAAATTTAGTTGGCTATGGGCCTTGTCTCTGCTGAACATCAATCTGCATAAGTACAGAGATCGGTCTATACTGTCATCTTTGATTCTAGGGATGGATATTATGTTGTTGAACATAATGGTTGGTGAATTAGGCTTACCGGTTGGGTGATGATCGGGATCCTTGACATCTTTGCTGCTGCTAGGCTTACTTGTAACTTCAGGCATGCATGTTTGATTCTGCACGAAGATTGCTCTCGTGAGCATACATGAAATGCGGATGAAACTAGGTGTAATCACTACACAAACATATATGTGTATCCTTCTTTGTTTGCGTAATCTTTTGTGAATTTACACTTACAAACACAAATAAAAACAAGACCTATAAGTTTTGTGTTTACTGAGGAACTTCTTTTGGGATCAACTGTATAATGTGTAAGAAAATGATAATATATGCCAGTTTTTGAAGGTCACCTAAGTATTTAACTTCTTAAACTAGGGTCAATCATGTATTGAAATTACATGTAAAGTTACTGAAAGCATTAAACTTCTTACATTAGGGTCACCTAAGTATGCATATGGTTTAATTTATAGCAAATTTTGATGAGATACATGCTGGATCACAATGAATTCCGGTCAACAGCTAGCTCATGTGCTCTTGAAACTTTGAAAGACCATAGTCATATTATCCCCTTAACTACTTAGTCGGAACTGTTCCTCCCCGATAAGATAATTTTGTTCAGTATTGGTTTAAATGAAATCAGATACATACTTCGATGACCTATTATAAAATTCTGATATAGGATGACCTATAAAGTAATTTCAATAGCTGAGCTATTCTCACATACATTATCCCTTTAAAATGGTATTAGCTTCTACAATCATGAATTAATACATCATGTCATAATAACTCCACGTTTAAAGCAAAGAAAATAACGCTTGTAGGTACAAGTCTTAATAAGTATGGAATTTATTTGCACTTTAGAATGTAAAGATCAATTTGTGACAACCATCTTCTTCAAACAAGAGTGTGTGCTCCATAATGATACACATATAAACTATGTAAGTGTTTAAATATGTCAACAATGGTGAATGGATTTATCTATTAAAGAACTCTTAAATTCAACGTGCCTGGGGTTGTAGCAGTTGTGTTTGGGGGTGACCAAGGTATTGTTGGTATGGATCTGCAAATGGAACCCGCGGTTGGCTTGCGTTCTGCATAGGAAACGAGTTCATCATCGGGTCTGACGGGTTAGGTGCTTGATTTGTGGGCGCCATCATGGGAACCTGTGCCATTTGAAACCGTGGAACAGGAAAACGTTGACCGAGATGAGCAGCTGCTGCTGCTGCGGGGTTGGGCATGGCTGAACCTGGAAGAACTGGTGGGTATGGAACCATGGGACGGTTCATTCCTACATGATCCATTCCCATTCCCATACCCATAGGAGCCATGGTTGGCATGTATCGTTGGACACCTGGGAACATCATCGGGACCATGTTGTATCCCATAGACATCATCTGCATACACAAATGGTTCATCTGTAATATATGTGTATCACACTTGTGGTAATTTTGACTCGTTTATAGTTTATATTTTGTTTATTTTATACTGAAAAATAAAATTATACCTGGACTTGCATTTGAAGCGACTTCAGATACTCAATCGCCTCATCGAGCATTGAAGCTTTGTCAGACTGCCATTAAAAAACGTAAAATTACACTTTAGTTGAAAAACTAGCAGTTTGGAATAAAGGACCTTATAGACATGTGTAACCGCACCTTGTTGCAACGAGGTATTAATTCTTGTAAGGCCTTCATCTTTTCATTAATTCTATCTCGACGTCTCTTCACAAAGCAAATTTTATCGCATAATTATCATAACACATTATTAAACCATATAAAATTTTACTAAACGGAAAAGGGGTCTGAGTTTATGTCGAAACTCAGAAGTAGTACAAACCCTTTCCGAGAGATTGTGGACTTCTGCAGCACGAGTCCTTTTGGCGGAAGTTGAGCCACGTTTTTGCTTCTTCATATCATGATACTCGAACTCGACATCCTTCATTAAGAAAATGAAACAATAAATCTCAATGCACGAATTATGAAACTTCTCTTATTGTTATTTAAACAGTCTCCCAAAATCTAGGGGGTGAAATTGTGAATTAAGCTTTATGATCAAACTGTGAGCATGCAAGGTTAAAAAGGGGAAAAGTAAAAGCAAGCACTTGGTTGGTAAATGCACTTAACTGAAGTGTTTAAATGCATGCAGAATACAATCCAATATCGGAAACAGAAGGTGCATATAATTAATGGAAAATCAAGTATCTTGGTGAACTTTTGGAGAAGCAGGTGACTCGACATACAAGATACCAAAATTGAGCATGATAATGATGAAAACAAAAAGAAAGATACAAGCAGATGCATGCTTATGGTAATATACATATACCTAAGAGTATAATCTAGATGGTTGAAAGATTTGTACTGTACAGGTCCAGAAATAGATTATATATAACAAACAAACTATAAAATCTCACTCATAAGAAAACTATAATTAATCCTAGTAAATAGATTACATGCAAAGCTAAAAAATAATGATCAATGCATAGTAAAAAGAAAAAAATACATGTATGTTATGGTTTAGTACAATATATTAATAACAATGCCAAATTAAGAGGGATATTAAGACTTCTATTGATTCTTTGAAAAATGTGCATGAGTAAAGAATAAAGTACTAATCATCTCTAGAACTAGAATATATGACCACCATATCCTATAAACTTATAATTTTAATATTAAATCTCAACAATAACCTCTTTTTTTTGGAATAATCATAATTCGAATTCATACCTCATTAAACGTATCAGATTAGACAATATATACATAGTTATAACTTATGAGATACATATGTGATTTTTTTTTTAGATGTGTGAACTGTTGTTCTAAAAAAGTATATATAAACAAGTTTATGTATCTTTCAATAAGTGTAATCATAAATGTATTGAATTGAATAAATCAAGATATTTTTTCATAGAAATAAAGTAGAACTTTAAATAGATATGAGACAAAAGTTTCATGTAGTAAGTAAAATATATAAGAAGATAAACCCTCACATATTTAATGGATATTTCATTAATATTGAGATTATACGACCCTAAAATTAATATACACGCTTAAAAATTATTTTAGTGGTTTTTACTAATTCATATCAAGACGCTGCCCAGTGCCCATTGTAATCTCCAGAAATGTAAGTGTTTGCCAGTGTTTCGAGTTTGTGTGGCACCACTATGCACACACGTGTCAGTACTTAGAGCCACGTGTGAAGCCGTTGTTCGACGTGGCAAAAACGGTTTAGCACCCTCCAAAATCATCGAAACTTGCATTTTATGACTACTACATGACAAATTAAACGAGAAGAAACTACAAAATATGATAAATTCTTTCACGAAACTCGAGTTGATCAACATTCATTGAGAGTGATGCAATCATTTATACCTTTTGCACTAACATCTACACATTTAACCTGGATTTCACCAACTATGGGCTGCGTCCTAATATGGGGCATCATATCTAGCTTTACAAACAATATTTTTATAGTGCTCCAATATTTAAAATATCATTTTATAACCAAAATAAAAAAAAACGATAAACTTCTTAAAACGGGTTAACTCGCACCTCTTAACCCTACCTATAAAATCTAAAGATTTAAACACTTAACGATATAAAAAAACATCTTCTTTACATGATTTTATACTGTAGACCAGATTGTAGACCAGATGTTATTTGACGAAAAATGATAATATATAACATTTTTGTAGATAATATTAGAAAGCCTTTTAGAACAACGAGTCGGTTAAAAGTATTAATTTTAATCAAATACTTTCTTAGGTACTAAAACTTTATATATACATAACTAATTCTAAATAGTGCTATCCTAAAAGCCTATAAACACATATACGTTAGTAAATGAACTATAATCACATGCAATGAGAAACAAAAGTAGATGCTTACTAAAAGTCTCTATGTATAACCTTTGTCAAATCAATAGGCATAATATGATTATCAGAGTTCTAAATAGTCCTAATAGTGTATATAGTTATCGCAACTCGACTTAAAAAGTATTAAATTTAAAATTAGTTATGTAGTCTGTTCAAGAATTCTTAGACCTAAGAATTTTTCTCCTATGAAGTCAGTTTTTTCTCTCTCGAGTAAGTCGAGTTAAGAAACATGAATACATGTTAAATCATTTATGAGGAACTGGTACTTTGTTATGGACTATTATGGGGAGGGTATGTACCACAGTCAATGCAGGTAGTACCCATGCTATACTATATGCCACACAATTCATGCGAAAGTACAAACAAGTATATAAATGCACAAGGAGTAATTGGTAATTAGTAATTGGTCATTTACCTCACTGTAACATTCTGTATCGTCGGTGTCGACGCCCTTACGCTTCCGATCCTCCGTCACCGGCGTTGGCTTCTGCGACACCGGCTCAACGCTCGGACTTGCACCGGAACCACCGGTTCCCGGAGACGATGAAGCACTGAGATCATAAGTCTCCGGCTCCCTTACGCCGGAAGATGCTCCGGCGACACCAAAACTGCTCATACTCCCACGGCCCCCAACGTTAGCACCAGAAACAAGCGCCGTACTATCCGTCACTCGTGAAGCCCTAGACTGCGGTGGTTCATTCACCGGCCGATCGTTTGATTCCACCACCGTCGATTGAGTCATCGCTTGTGATGCTTTTTTCGAGCTCGCCGGAGCTGATCCGGTGAGTTTTAGTTTGTTAGGTCTGGAAAAATGTAAGAAGTTTGTGAACTTTTGTTGATTTTGCTCTTCGTCGCGTTTCGACGGTGGAATCGGAGGTCGTGGCAACGGAGCACTGACGGCCGGTGGCGGTGGCGGTTGGGAGGAGGTCGCCGGAATGACGACGGATGCCGACGATGGAAGGCCGGAGTACATGATATCGTTGTTGTGAAGATACATGTCGAGATTATTGTCGTCGTTAGGGTAATGAAGCCACGAGACCATCTCGTCTTCCTGCATGAACAGATTACACGGCGTCGTTTCGTCCTCCATCACGCCGGATCGGATCTCTCTTCCGGCGGTCGACGGCGTCGTCTCCGGCTTCTTGTTCCCGCCGGATCTCTGGTTTTGACTCTGCATTACGACCTGACCGTTTTGCCATAGTAGCTCCATGATATCTTCATCTCCCCTACAAAATCCAAATTATCATCAATCATAACCTCAAAATCTCAAATCACCGATTGCAATTTTACAATCGTGACATAAACAATAAGCAAAATTACATCGTTGATTTCTTCTGCCGTTTCAAGCTCGAAGCATCCGGAAGCAAGTAATCATCATCCATCTCGAAATCAGGAACATAATGATTCATCCTCTGTAACAATCTCAACGAGCTTGCACGATAATCAGCACAAATTCACTCACCGCGACCTCAATTCACAAACGATTAACCAAATAACCTTCAAAAATCATCACAAATCATCACAAATCATCATAAATCATCAGAAATCAAATCAGAATCAGTGATAACGAAGCAGATTGGATTAAAAGCATAGGATGATGGAGAATTTGAGAGAGATGTTGTCACCAGCTGTAGGATTGTGAGTGTGAGTGGTGGAATTGAAATGATGAGATGATGAGGTACAGAAAGGACATGAAGGTATTTTCGTGGGTGGGAAGTAGTTTGCAGGTGAATACGAAGGAAGAAGATAAGGTATGTGCTGTGTGTGTCTCTCTCTCTATCTGTGCTTTTGTATTTGTTCATTTTATCAATGTTTTTAAAACCGGACCGGAAAGCGAACCGGACGGCCTAGAGGTTCACTGGTCGGACCGGTCGGACCGGTCGGACCGGATTACGAA
>BJCO01824368.1:0-11106 GCA_018326465.1 Flaveria floridana | reverse complement strand
TAAATCCCCGTGTCTCTTTTATTTTATTTTCTTACCATTCATATTACCCGGTGCTTGATTACGCTTGATATATTAATTCTGTTCCGCGTCGAACTAATATTATAAATTACTGCTCGGATCCTTGGGCGAGTTTTCACACTCTTTTACCACAGAATCGATGCCTATTCAGCAGACCAGGGTGACTGTACATATGATGCTAAATGGTCTTTAAGGTGCATATATTGAATTTCTGTATTTTTGAAACTTAATTGTTATATTTGCAGTCCAATGGGAATGGAATTGGCTAATATATGTATGGACAAGGAAGTAGATTCTGTCACTATTGATTCTAATGATATTTCTGGTGGTTCAATTAATGATTTTTCTGGTGATTCAAGTACTGAGCTTTTGGTTGATTCCAATGTTTCTGTCAATGGGAATTCAAAGCCTGATATTCAGACAACAGATGAAGTTAAGGAGTTTGAAGTGAAGAAATGTATTATTGAAGACATAAAACATACAAATAATCTTTCTGGTGATTTAGGCAATGACACATTGGACTCTGAAACTTGCTTGGTGAAGGAGAAGACAGCATCTGGCAGGCAACAAATAGAAGATGAAAGTAAGAAGTCAAACACAACAGTCAAACTTTCAACCAAATCTGCTAAGACAAAACACACTGTTCCACAGCCATTTGCTCTTGCTACTGAAAAGCGTGCTCTAGGTGGAGCTCACCCTGTTGGCAATCCTTTTGCCAAGTCATCTCATTCAAGCCAAGTTACAAAGAAAACAAATAAAGTAACTGCTCAAGTTGTACACCGTCTTTTTCACAAGTTTTCATCAAAGTAAAAAAAACTTCACTTTGTTTTTTTGGGTTCAGGTTGTCCCACCTTCAGCAGGGAGGAAGCCTTTGCAACCAAATAACAAGCATGCAGATGATGATGATTCTTGTTCCGTAGCATCCTCGTATCCTTCACTCCTTGTCTTCGTTTTCCTTTTTTTTTTCTTTTTGTTCTGGCCTCTTCTTTTTTCTTTTTTGTTTTCTTGTTGTTTTGCATTTGTTCTAGTTCTTAATCATAGTAAGTACTGCTGCAATAGCAAGGACTGTAATGTCTAAACCCACTTCTGCAGCAGCTCCAGTGTTCAGGTGTAGCACACGTGCAGAAAGACGAAAAGAGGTACAAATTTTTTTAAACTCTTGCATGTTAACACAGGTGACACTTTCGATCGATTTGCTTATTAGTGGTCGACTTGCATTATGTTCTATTTTAAATGGTCAAACAGGAAATAGAAAGATTTAGCTGGAGAGGACATGAGCTAAAATTTGCACAAAGTGTATTTTAAATAAATAAAAGCTCCGAAAGTCATTTTATCTTTAAAAAGTAGATTATTATTGAACTATAATTTTTGTAATCAAATTTGACACACTGGTTACTAACAGAAGTTTTAAATATTTGAACACAAGTATTTTAGCTATAGTTGACCTTGACCGCTCCTGATTTAACTCACACAAAAGGTACATGTTTTGAGTTGTTACCCTGCTGACCCCTTGTGTAACCTCTAGTCCTCTACATGTCACCTCTCTTAAATATACTATCAAAATTCTAACTCTCTCTATATTCATTTTGTGTTCATTTACTTCAGTTTTACTCCAAATTAGAAGAGAAACAGCAAGCACTGGAGGCAGAGAAAATTCAATGCGAGGCGAGGACCAAGGTGCATATATGATTTATATCCTAATCTAGATTCTTTGTGCCACGTCAACATGGAGCTTATGTTTTGTTTTATATTTTACATCTGAAAGGAGGAAAAAGAAGTAGCCCTGAAGCAACTGAGGAAGAGTTTGATATTCAAGGCAAACCCAATGCCCAGCTTCTACCATGAGGGCCCGCCACCAAAGGTTGAGCTAAAGAAGGTAATCCATAAAAGATTTAGCTTCAGTGCTTCACAGGTTTTGTTAATACAATTGTTAGTTATATGGGCGTACAAGATAAATGTGTTCTTGATTTACTAAAAAAATTTCATGACATTTGGTTATTAGTCAAACAATTCCTCTAAACTATTTGCTTAGTTAGACATTTACAGATTAGGAAAACAATGCATGATCTGTTAAATCACAAATACAATTCTAGTATTGGTGACTATTTGGACAAATTTACTTATGAATGGATAAAACGGGTCAAATACAAAACTTTAGCTACAAGGGAAACCGATCAAACAGGTCAAACAAATCCAAGTTCAACCAAAGTCCATATAGATTGTTATTGTAATACTTATGTTTTAATCATCATTTATTTGTAAAAATGAACTAAAAAGTATTTACGGGTAAACATGACCTCTACACATACTCAAACCAACTAGTTTTATCTTGAACCCATTTAGACCCATTACCCACGCTGCCCATCTTACCAACTTTAAATTCTAATGACTGTTCCAATAAATTACAATGCTTGTTATTACTTTAACGACAGCCACCACCTACTCGTGCAAAATCACCAAAATTGGGCAGAAGGAAGAGCTGCAGGAGCACAGTCGGTTTAGACAAGAAATATGGAGCCAATGCCAGGGGTAGCCAGAGTCTTGTTATCTACAAAGACACAACAAACAAGGAGGACAACACAAAGTTTCAAAGTCATGGTGAAGTAGAGCCAAACGAGCCTATTTTGACTAGTATTACCGAAGACTTTAATGTCACTACGCAGTCGTGAGACCCTACTTCTTGGTGAGTTTTCTAATTTATACAATCTTGATTGTATCTTATTTAACTTTATCATCCCATCATGATCTTGATCATGGCTCTGCAGTGAGTGTCTTAACCTGTTTTTTTTCTTTTTGGTGGTTTGGTATTTAACATTTATCATGTATGAAGTGTATATTATACTGCAAGCTGTTTTCTTTCTTTATGGAACAAAAGTTGTGCTGTTTCGTTATAGACTGGTCTACAATCTACACATCACATGCCTCTGTGTTAGATCTTATATAAAGTAAAATCTCGATAAATGAATACCTTCATGACAAGAAAAAGTGTTTCGTTTGTAGTAAAATCTTGATAAAATTTACACTTTCATGAGTAGACAAACATTCATTTAGCAGGTAGGAGATATGTTTGGTTGATAAAATATGTCTTGCTTCAAATATCACTAATTTATTTTAGACAAATTGGTTGTGGGAGATAGAATTTCATGGTAAGTGAACGGTTAATTTATAGGAAAGTTTTTATTTGAACAATCAAAAATAAACCTGTAAGCTCTTTGTGAACAAAACGCATAGTATGTGTTGATATTAGAGATAATATATTACACAGAGTTATTTATCTATTGACAATAATAAAAATAATAGTAATAACAATTTGAGACCAGAGAAAATTACTTTGTGAAATTACTTAATTATCAAAGTAGTTCTGATTTTATGATTAAAGTATATAGCTTAAAAGAGAAAAGAGAAAAGATACGCAAAACTAGCTTAAATTATGTACGAATCAAACTTTATAAATTTAACATGATAAATTATGAAAATAAAGAAAAGCAATTGTTGAAACTTTGGTTGGTGAGAAAGAGAAGTTCACATTTGGAAATAGTTGAATTATTTTTTTCTTTTTTGTGATTTAATGATAAATAAATTAATTGTTATGAGATTTCGGATTTAGGATTCCCTAATTATCTTGAATAATCAAATTAGGATACTACAATTATCCTTAATATCATTTAATTGCTAGTAATTTACTAATTGAACACATGAATATCTATTTCAAAAGTATTTATCTTTATGGTGTTCCTTAAATATTGATTTTAAAAGAGTTAGTGTTTTGTTCACATGCTATAATTATAGGGTCAAATGTGTGGTTTGCAAAAACATTTACACAAGCATATTATTATTTAGCAAACATGTTACATGCCACATATAACATGATTAAATATAAACGGTTTAATCATACAAATGACACGACATGATAAATGTAACATAATTAATAACATAAACAGTATGACTATTTATCGTGATTAATAAATGACACGACACAATTAACACAATAAATAAAACTTGCTTATCGTGTGATTATTTGAAGGTGGCGATGAAGAAACATGAGAGTTGAGAGAAATCATGGTCTCAACTTGCGATCAACTGTGTATAGAAGTTTTAGGTTATGATTTGAGTCAATTTGTTATATATTATTACTCATAGATTTTAAAAACTATGTTGTTTGATAAGTGAGGTCAACCATGTCAGTGTTAAGTGTCGACCTATCGACCAATTTAACATGAACATATAAAAAGATTAAGCGGGTTAAATTGTTTAAACACATTTTTAATAGAGTTATTAATACGTTGGTCTGTTTACAACATCCCTTTACTCGCTTAACGTTCATATTTTTTAAATAATGAATTATCGTTTTCATTCATATGGTTTGATAACATTTTTACTTTCATCCAAAAAATATGTTTTTTTTTGTATCCGGCTCCCTAAGGTTTTGAATAATTGTCATTTTCATGCAAAAAGCTAACTCCATTAACATAAATTATTAAACATGTAAATTGACAAAAATTACCTTTTAAATCACAAAACCAAATGCCTCGTTTACATAAAGATAATCGAGCGGAACTGAATCAAGATATAGGAAAGATGACGACTAGAAGCGATAGTCATTATTATACAACCCCTTCAATATGGGTTTCTGATCGTCACAAAAAATGAGATCCATCCTCCTCACCAATAAAACAGATAACTTCATGATTCAGTCATTATGAAAATTTTGAAGATGAAATGATAAAATGTTTGATGTAGGTTTCGTGAATGAACAATAACAAGTGAATAATATTTCAACAACAATATGTTGACATAAATTAGAATTTTGTCTTTATTTGTAAAATTACATAATTACCTCTTTTAATGATAAGCAATATAACATTTTAAATTAATAAAGTTTATTATTTTGAATGAAAATGATAACTTTTAAAATCTTGTGGAGCCGGACGAAAAATAAATCTCTTTTTGAATGAAAATAGGAAATACGACTAAAACAACACGAAAGAAAATGATATTTTATTCTTTTCTAAATAATAGAAAAATATAATTATTAAGGGTACGTTAAAAATGTGTCTTAAAATTCACATAAAAGTAAGTGTCACATCTCTCCCATGTATCATTATTTTCTTTAACAGCCAACGAAATACTTTAAACCCGATCATCCGGATAAACTTCATTGACAAAAGCCCATGCATGCCCGTAAACACAAACAACGCTAGTGATCCGACCCGTCCATCATTCTAGAGAAAACCCACCATTCAAAAGACCACTGTAGTAAAACCACTGATACATTTAAAACATATTGTACGAAGTCGAATTCAAAACCATAACATCTACTTTGGAATACCTAGGATGCCTACTTTCAAATCAATTGATATAGACTCATTGGTATTATATGTATCATTTAAATGATATTTTGACCAATCGGTTTTTAAATAACATATCTTTAACAAATACTTACACGCCTAGTCTTTGATTTAATGTAATATAAAAAAAGAACTGATAAAATTGATACGTAGATAAAAGATTCATGCTATTTTTTCTTTTCTGTTATTCTACTTTTTACAAGATAATGTCTTTACTTGAGATATTGCTTTTTTTAACCCATAAGAATATAAAATTGTGTAACATTATGCGTTTGGAATTGTGTTTTAATTTCTATTTTGATAGTTTTTTTATCTCCTGTCGTTTTTTACATAATATTGTGTTTTTAGCTTTTACATGATTTTGATGTATGATGCGTCATCTTCTTATAATCTTTTTAAAAAAGGAAAGAATAACCATGTTATGACAGTTTTTAGTTATGTTGTTTTTGTCAATCTTACATGAATTTAACGGCTATGGTATATTTTATTTCAAAAGTTTAATTTTCTTTAAACCATTTTCAAAGAGAAACTATTGTTATTTTCATGTGATGGCTTTTAAATATATTATTTCTTGAAATTACAGTAAGTTTGTTGGTTGTCCTATATCTTTTACCCACCACTGATAGAGTGTTAGGGGTTTCGGTAAACATTTTTCCTTAAACTTTAATATATAATAATTGATTAATATATAAAATAACAAAAAAAATAAAACGACCACCCCGTTAAATAATCATTTATGTTGTGTTCCCGAGTTTACTGTATGAATGAAAAGAAAAGAGAGGAAATTTAGAAGAGAGAAAAAACAGAGAAATAGAATAATATAATTTTATTTTGTGTTTTAAAATTTGAATAAAAAGAAAACAAAGAAAGATGTTACATGTTTCAGAGTCGAAAAGAGAAAGAAGAGAATGCTATCATTTTACTATTATACTTTTTAATTTTTTTTTAACTAAACTGGTTTAGAATGGTAAAAAAAAATATTTATAAAAAAAATTTCTTTCTACTTTCTTCCTTTTCCTTCCGGATTGAAAGAAAAACAATATATTTCCTTTCATTTTCCTTATTAGAAAAACTCCAAAACACAAATATTTTCAACTTTCTTTTCACTTACTTCTATTTTTTTAAAGGTATGTTATTGATACACTTAATTTATTTTCACCTCTCTATCTCTTTCTATACATACATATAGATACATGAAAAGAGATAGAGATAATATAATGTCTCGATAACATAAATGGGTGTTTGTATTATCTAACGTTTTTTTATTATAAAATCTCTGCAACACAGTGTTAGTGGATTTTGTGTAGCCCTGAACAAATTGTAGGAGCAAAACATTGATTTCAAAAGATATATTACTTATAAGACTGAAAATTTATATATGTTTCAGAAATAAAAATATGTTAAAGAACTTCAAAAAGCATTTTGTATCTTGTACTTTTTAACATAGTAATTGACTAAAATGCATATGGATCCCAATATATTTTAGATTTATTTTTCAAAAAAACATTATATTAATATTTTGGGTTAAATACATAGCGCGTATTGCATAATTTTATATTTTTTTTTTCTATAAGAGAGTACGTTTTTAATGAGAGAATATAAATTCAAAGATATGGTAGAAAACATGTAGGTGAATTTAATCTTACATGTCACTAAAGAAAACGTCTCTAAACACAAATACATATATACATATGTATATGTATATGTTTTTGTGTTTATATAAGCCATACAATTTCTTCTCCCCTAAATATGTTTTCTTTTGAACATGAGTACAACATCCGGTATGTGTGTGAAAAACATGTAGGTGAGTTGAATCTTACATGACACTAAAGCGACCCAAAAGATGAAATTGCATTTCATCAACTTATTTAAGGGGACATTCATATCAAAACATGGAACACACACTCTTTTCTATCTCATGAACGGTTGATGAGAATGACACCTGGTTCGAGATCATTTCAACTGAATATGAAATTATCCCGGACCAGGCTTCATTCCCACCAACGCTCGAGAAGCTAACACTTAAAAGATATGATAATCTTATGTCTTTTCTTGAACACGAGCTTGAAACAAGATGGCATTTCTTGAGGTATGTATATATCTGCATATGATTTCAAGCGTGAGTCTGGAGTCTATGAATCATTAAATACTTAAATTGTGTTGTATTTAACATGAATAACGTTTCAAAGGTTTCTAATGATCTCAGTATTCACCTCTCAATATGATAACTATTGTAGTTCTTGCGATCTCATAAGAAATAGAGCTACTATCGAATTTGAGTATCACAACTAAGGTGATTAAACATTTCGTTTAGTGAGGTTATCAACATTCTATAATATGAAATTATTAATACTTTCATTTTCATTTTCATTTTCATGATGTTTCATAAAAATTATGACAACTAGATGAATCAAAATTAAAGTTACACGCTTATACATTTGAACTTGAAGTAGATAATGTTTGTTGCTCATTTAACGCAAGGATCATATAAGTTATTGCATACATTATGTTTTAAAAGATTTAAGCTTCTCGTACCCAACATTTGAATAACTCAATCATAACCGAATATAAACATATGTGTTATATACATGCACACATATGTATGTGCATACGCGTGTATATGTTTATTCTTATGTATTTAATAACAAAATAGTTTGGTTTTGTTTTCTACTTGAGATTATGGAATGATATTACTTTGTTTCTACCAAATCTCTTGAAATTGAAGTGTGAAAACAAGACTACCAAACAAACAAATCACTTTATCTTTTCTACTTTTAGTAGCTGAATTAGTCATCCCAATGAACCTTGCTTGTAGATAGTTGCAAAGAATACGAATCAACAACCTTTCACTTTCTTACTTTACAAAGATAATAGTAACTATAATATTATTTATCCTTCTCGCGTATCTATATATATATAGAGTGGTTTCGATACAAGTGAAAAAGGCTTATGGAGCTTATTAATTTCGTATGTAATGTGATAAAAGCTTATTAATTTTTCTAGTTAATGTTTTTTATGTGATTGTCAAGTATACTTTGCATCTATATTTTGATATTATTGTTATAATATCAAATTATATTTGTAACTCACCAACACTAAAATTAGCTAATCCGAACTTGAGGTTTTCTTCACTTTAAATGCTATCATAACTTTCCCTTGCTTTGGGGACATTCTAGGAACTTTATGTGATTTGTAAATGATACTGCTTCTTAATTTGAGACCAAAACATCATGTTGTCTTCTTCCTTTTTATTTAAGAAATTTAAATGTATAGAGACATGTTAAATACAACATAAATCTAAAGAATATAAGCGATAAAAACCATGTAGGCACCTCTACATACCACGACAATGGAAAGAAAGATAGGTGGTTAAAGCCTGTCATATACATCATATTTAAAGCAATAAGTATAAGCGTGTACGTGGTTTTCACGGTATATATACTCTTTATTTTAAAATCAATTATGTATTACACACTCAATATATGCACATATCATGACAATATCTATCAAGATTAAACATTAAATCTATGTTGAATTAAACCCATATGTATTACAGAAGTTGTAATTGTTATTTATTGAATCTAATTTGCCTTTTTCATTTGATTTATAACCAACTATATTTTAAACTTATTTTTTTAATAAAATTTTAGCATTTCGCTGACATAATCTGACTAAGGTATATCCCTAAGACCTAACATAATGGAGCATTAAGGGGGCATCGAAGTACCTTAAAACCCTTACACCATCCTCCGTAGGCATTACAGATGTGTGTGTGTTGGGGGGGGGGGGTGTTCCACCTTAACGCTCAAAAATCTTAACAATTCTTGTAAATCATATAATTGGGTAATGATTGAAGGTACATACGCGCTAACCATATCTCATGTTTTTTACTAAAAGAGTGATGACGAGTTGGTGCTGATATTGAGAAAAATGGCCCTAAGATGCATTAACCATTACCCATGGTGTATGTGCTACTTAACAACAATCAATTACTTGCTTTTTTGATTAGAAAATAAATTACGAAAATATTAATTTGAAGAATTTCTTTTCAAATAGAGGCGTAAAAAACTGATTTTAGTTTTCATACCGGTTCGTAAACCGAATTGGTACTCTAAAAAGACCGGTCTAGGTTAGATCAGATTCAAACCGACTCAAACCGCTAGTTTTGTATTGGGTTCGACACCCCGCAGGCCCGCATGGTCAAACCGGCTTCAAATCGGGCCGGCTAACAAACCGATTTATAAATGGGCTGATTTATGATTCAACAACAAAATAAGTGAGGAACACCAATGAGTTGTGGGCTGGTTCTTGGGCTTTAATTTAGTTTTAGTAGAAGTTGTACATTGTGGACAAATGGTTGTACGGTGATCATAACTCATAAAATATAAACAGCAAGTCACGTGGGAATCGTTTTACAGGTTTAAAGGCATATTCCCTAAACTTCAGCCTTTTGAATTTTATCCATTCATACCACGCGTTTGCACTTCGCGTGATTTCACTCGCGATTAATTATTTTGTATGTTCTTAAACTAATGTTTATGTATGATTATCTCATAACACTCAGCTATTATAAAAAAATATATGTATAATACGTACTATGATGCTACTAGGCTATAAACTTTTATGAAATGTAGTTTTTTTAACAATTAGATATTTCTTTACTTATTCGAACTCTATCTAAACTATACCACAATTATTTTTTAAAGTTAAATTCATTTTTGCTCCCTAAGCTTTGATTAAAGTAATAATTTTTCATCAAAAGATTAAAATCATCAATTTACCTACAAAAGTTTCATATATTATTTCAATTTCACTCCATAAATTTCATATGTTGTTTTAATTTCATTTCAAAAGTTTTATTATTTTGGATAAGGTTGAAACAACTAATAAAACTTTTGAATTAAATTAAAACATAAAACTTTTAGAGGTGATTGATGTTTTTAGATGAAAAAGAAATAGATTATATAAAATTCTTAATAATATAAATGTTTGTAATCATAGTGTTTTTTTTGTTATGTTTATAAATTTATTAGTGATGAAAACTGTGAACTAGATTTTATATAAAGTACATGGTTCTTTACGAAGTTAGATGTAATAGTTTAGATGGGTAAAAGTGTTAAACCTTAAAAACCCTACACATATGATCACTTATGCGATTTACAATCGTGTATTAACAGTTTTCTTCAATAATAGTATAGAAACATTTACGATAAACAAAAGATTTGTGTTCAATTATGTATTAAAGAATATGTCAGAAATCGAATAACCTCAACACAGTAAACCAAGAACACCAACAGAGTGTATACAAAGATTATAACCAAAAATACAACCAGAAAATCTTTGAGAAAAACAATCTATACAAACGAAACAAGAACACAAAAACAGATCACTAATACAGTGATCTGATCTTGTTGAGATCTGATGAAGAACTAATCGGGTTCACGATGTGAGAAACCCTAATCGAAAATATCAGAGAGAATGAGAATCGTTTGTCTGAGAAGAGCGTTGAGTGTGTGACAATGAAACACACACGAAACCTTATAAACCGAAGCAGGCCCATCAGCCTGGAGAGCAGCCCAGCAGCAGCGAAGCCCATCTCCTTAGCAGCAGCAGCAGCCCATCAAGCAGCAGCAGCCCAACCTACAAAACAACAAATACAAAGCAAATAAAAAATAAAAGATAAACAATATAAAGAAATGGAAATGAGAATAAAGAGACTAGAGAAATAATATTCTCAACA
>BJCO01824367.1:0-10835 GCA_018326465.1 Flaveria floridana | reverse complement strand
CACCACCACCACCACACTCCGGCGAACGACCACCACATCCGATGGCCTCCGCCACCGACCACCGTCGTCTTCCTCCACACCACCACTGCATAAACACCATCTCTCACTTCCTCCACTCCACCACCACCAACATCTCCTCCATTTTCACCCCCAAATCCCCAAATCCACCAACATCTTCTTCTTCTTCTTCTTCTTCACCTCCAAAATTACTCCTCCCCTTTCCCCTCTCATCGCCTCTAGTTTCTCTATTTGATTCTGTATCGAGCGACGTGGACTCGTGTTCTTCTTCGTCGTCGGTGAGGAACATGTCGTCGGAGTCAACGAGCTCTGGGTTTCCGTCGACGGTGAGGATTTCGAATCTCAGCTCCGCCGGGAAGGGCGGTGGTCCGGCGTTTGTTGGTCAGGTTTTTAGTATGTGTGACCTCTCTGGGACGGGTCTTATGGCGGTTTCTACTCAATTTGATATACCCTTTATCTCTCAAAGGTATTGTTAAATCTTTCTCTCCCCCTTTCTGTTTTCTGTATATTGTTTTGATTAGGGTTTGAATTTTTTATGTGTAGATAGATGAAATTATGCTCTGTTATTGTTGATGCATCTAGGATATGGGAATTTGTTAGAGTTGATAGAAACAATACATTTGTTTGGCAATAGGATATAATGTTAAAACGTTGGAAATCAATTAGGCTTTTTAGACCAGTGAAGACTTTGATGCTAATGCTATGCTAGTTGTTTGCTAGTCTTTCTTTGTTAGAATGGTTTTAAGGGTACTCGGGGCACCTTCGGGTGGCTTGGGTTGGACAGCAACACTGCCACCAGCCCTCGGGTACTTCAATTTGGGTACTACAATTTGGGTGGTACAAGCCGAAGGAGCCAAATGAATTGTGGAGAGTGGTTTTGGGATTTTGGGTAGTGGGTAGTTTAGGTTGTGCCGCAACCTATTTGGGTATTTTTGGGTAAAAATGAGGTGGTAGTCAATTATTGGTTGATGTAATTTGGGTCGTGCCTTCTAGTATCCTAATGAAATTATTTATCAAGGAATGAACAGGGCAATAGCATTAGCAATGAGTTTGCATAGTCCAAGAATGTTGTTTGGGAAGTAATATGTGATGTTTTAGTACTTAAGGTTCTTTTTAAAGGACTATATGTTTTCTTATAATGCAATATCTAGTTTTTTTCTCTCCCCATTATATATCACATATTTCTAGGTGTTTATTTTCACTCACAGAATACCAAAATGGCTTAAAAAGATGTTTCAAGCAGTTGTAAAGAACGAGAGGAATGGCCCTGTGTTTCAGTTCTTCATTGATCTAGGAGATGCAGGTACGGCCGTATGATATCATTATACGGTTTTCTGTTTAAGTTTGGCCTAAAGAAGTTTCTTTTTTTAGTCTATATGTTTGTTACGCAGCCTCAAAAAACTTGTTACTTGGTGGAGAATGATTACATTTCTATTTTGCTTTTCTTTCAGTTTCTTATGTTAAGCGATTAAGTATTCCTAGTGGGGTTGTTGGTGCGTGTCGCCTTGATCTAGCATATGAACATTTCAAAGTACGTCTATTACCCTCCCAACATTATTATTCACGGATATTCGTTAGATTTTTCTAGTTATTTATTTTTAAATTTTTTTTTTACAGGAAAAGCCTCACTTGTTCCAGTTCATTCCAAATGAGACACAGGTCAAGGAAGCGAACAAACTTCTAAAAAATGCTCCAAAAAGCACTCGGAAAAAGAAAGTTGAAGGGGTTCCAGTTTTCACTGCTCAAAATTTAGACATTGCAATAGCCACTTCTGAAGGGATCAAGTGGTAGTTATTTATTTTTAACTCAACATATATCAACTTTTATGTTATTTCCATTCTAAATAACATGTTTAACTAAATATTTGTATTCCACCACCCATTTTCTTGATTATATGCATTTTTGAATATCTGATTCTTGTTAGGTATACTCCTTATTTCTTCAATAAAAGCATGCTAGATGATATTCTTGAGGATTCAGTTGATCAACATTTTAACTCCCTTATTCAAACGCGACACTTGCAAAGACGACGAGATATTATAGATGACAACATAGCTTCAGATTTATTGGATGACAACACAGATAATGTGTGGGAACCCCCAGAGGTACAACCGTAAGCATAGCATCCTTAAATTAACAAATATATAACAAAAGCAATATTTCAGAAATTGTCAAGTGTTGGTATTTGATACATGCTTATACATCTGGTTAATGCTTTCTAATTCTTGTATTAATACTCTGTATAGATTTTTGAAGATGTTTAATTAGATGATTATCTGTTTTTCACAGGTTCAGGAAGTTATGGATGAAATTGGCCCACCGTCTATACCATTGAGTATTATTACAAAGGCTGCAGAGATACAGCTTTTGTATACGGTTGATAAAGTACTTCTTGGAAACAGGTTGTTGAGGAAAGCCACTGGAATTCAACCTAAATTTCCATATGTGGTCGACTCATTTGAGAAAAGGTACCCCAAATATTCATATAGGATAATTTGTGTTTCTTTTCTATATGCTTCAATGTTTTTGTTCCCCCAGGATATGGGCTATTTGGCTTCTCCTGAATGACACTCTTTGATCTATTTATTTAGAAATGAGCTTGCTAATTTTCACCCCATTAGCCCTTACAAATAAACAAAAATCTTGGGAGTGACACCATTCCAATACCTTGGGAGGGACAGTGAGACTTGAACCCTCAACCACTTGTGAGGGACACCATTTCATATACCATTGGACTACATGCCCTTCACTCATGTTCCTTATACCTTTCCAAGCAACCATGGGATTTTTTGTGATTTAATAAGGGGTACGGTCCCAAAACATTAGAGAAATGGTACATGCCATTAAATTTACGCTATTTGACCTCTAAAAGTCTGTGTCCTTCTTTGGCGGTGGGCATTTGAGATTATCATCGACACATGTTTGACTGAGATGTAGATGCTAAATATAATACTAGCGACCGATTAAAACAAATATTGTGCATGAAACATGGACATAAAAAGCACGCCTCATGCACGTGATGTGTGTGCCTTCACTATAGGAACCCTATTGCACGTAGACATACACTTATTTAAACATAGAAGGGTGGTGGTGATAATTGCTTGGAAGGGTAAGGAGGAGCGGGAGTTTTCTTTTTAAATATATTAAATCTGAAATATAAACTAACGTTAAATTGTCATTTTTCCCTCATGTGTCTTTCGCATGGCATGACTTAACAATGTTTGAAAACGTTTCATGGTCAAGGACTATTAAAAGTAGAACGGATAAAATTTGTAATTTTCATAAAACCATAAGGACTATCTGTGTATTTTACTCCTCAAACAAATTAATACATAAAATGACCTCGAGGACATTTTTTGTGTAAAATAAACAAGTATTGTAAAAGTTGATAGTTATTATACAAAATATCAAAGATGAGAATTTTGTCCCATTTACTTGTGAATAGGTCAATATAGGTTGTGTTTTATTCCAATGGTCCAAATTAAAAAAAAAAATTGCCAAAGGGGGTTGGGTTATATGTCAAACTGGTTGAGAATCTCCCAAAGTATATCTTAGATGGATACAACCTCCTAAAAGTAACAATATTCCTTTCGTAATCATAAACAACATGTTCAAATGTCTACATTGTGTTTTTTTAAAAAAAATGTGTTTGCGGGTCAGACCAACCCCGTCTGTTTTTACCGTACTAGAAAGCCATTTATGATTCCTTGCAGTCTTGCACAACTCACCACTCTTGCCTCCTAAATAGATTATCACTGTTTTGACTGAACCTCAAGTTTGTATTGTTGCAGGAGTGCAGTTTCCTTTCAAAAGGCATCCATGCTACCTCATGATGACCCAGATTCCAAGATAGACTCTGAAAACAAACAACTCCATCACTTTAGTCCATCAAAAAAGGAGTCTCAGGATGAAAATAATCATAAACCAGATTTCCCTTACCCGTTTGGCGAATGGTTTACTAATCCATGGTTAAAACCACTTCACCGTCATCATAACCTACCACACAACAGGTAATCACTCACAATACTTGAATTGGCAGGTCCAGTAACCGTCCAAACCAATTCGGGTGACAATATAATTGGCACAGGTGGGAAGCAGGTCAGGTTTTGTCGGGTTGATCAGCAAATACTTGTTTTTTTGCTTGTTTTTATCAATTTTCTTATAAATATTAGCACGATACTTATGATTTAAAAGCAACACTTTAAGCTATAACTTTAATAATCTAAACCCTAAAAAAAACAATCTAGAAAGTTGTATGCTTTGTAAAAAACTTCTAGCATCTTTCAATATGTTTGACCCGCTTTTCCTTGGGCTAGTTTTTTGATTTGACCCATTTTGTCTAAAGCATAACCCGTTTATAACCATTAGCTCTTCCTCTATTAATTTCTTACAGAAAGGGGAGTAGTGGTAAAGAATACTTAAAAGAAGAACCTAACCCGAACCTGTTTCTTCCAAAGATCACCATGGTTGGTGTGGCAATGAGTGAGGCTGGGCCAATGAACAAGGCAACTCTGAAAAAGACCATGGACGATTTAACAAAAGAACTGGAAAACACCGACCATGGAGATAATGATTTTAGTGAATATAAACATGATGAAAGGGACCCGCTTTTTGTGGCGAATGTGGGCGATTATTATTCGGGTTTATCGAAAGCGAGTTCTGGTAAATGGATTCGCCCTAGATCAAAAAGAAGCTAGGTGTTTAAAGTTTGGTCATTTACAGGAATTAGAATCTTTTTTTGGTAATTAGTCCACAAGTAAATGTAGATTATAATGATGATGATGTATGCATAAGATGTTCTTATGTTTATTTGGTATGGAAATTGTTGTTTAAGACTGAAAAATCTGAGTGGTCTTTTAATGTGATTGCTGACTATTGAGAGTCAAAATGTTGACCTTTCACGGACTCATTATTTTTAGAGTTCCTTATGCAAATAGTCCATATGGTTTGATCGGGTAATAATATTTTTGAATAATAAGTTGGTGGCTTGTGTTTTTATTTTTGTAATGAATTTGTGTGTTAGAGATAACTTTTTGTTAAATTAGGATACAATGATTAAAATACCTTTTTATAATTAAAATGGTCATTTATATGCAATTAATTTTAATTTAGTAGATGGACCATCTTTGTTTTACATATATATAAAGAATTGGTTAGAAATCAACAACCGCTTGGCCACCACCATCATAACGTTGTCTTCAAATTTGTTATCCTTAAACTTCAAAGCTTGTCTTCAAATTTGTTATCCTTAAACTTCAAAGCTTGTTGCAAAATTGAAAAAAAACCTCAAACTTATTAATCTGAATACGTACTACTCAAACCTAAAAATTTCGTCAAACCATAGGGGCTATTAATGTAATTAACTTTTGTATTTATTTGGCTTTGGGGTTTAGATTGTCGTTTTTAACATGTTCATAGTCATGTAAATAAATTTTTGACCATGGTAAATAAAATTGGTTAATTACATTCTCATAAACATATGGTTTAACACCATAAATGGTCAAGTTAAGGAAATTACTAGGGGAGCAATAATTTGATGTAGATGGTGTCTCTATTAGTGAGTGAATATGCTAGTATATTTGGTGATTGATAGAGGACATAATTGATATGATTATCTTCAATTGAGATTGAGTGGTTTTTTGCATCGTTTTATTCATCCTTGCATATGTCATCGATGAATACATTGTTTATTAAATCATTAATACTTCACTTGTATACATTAGTGAGCACATATTTTTTTTATCGGTGTATACCTACATCCATACATGTACACACTAGCAAATAAAATGGTTCCTCTTATTATTCTAATATTTTCAGTGATTCTTATTTAGTTATTTACACCCTATAATATACGCACATTAATAGTGTTGCTTTGACATATAACTAATTTTAAGCAGAATAACGTGAGAACTAGTTAAACATTCTATACGCGTTAAGTAGATGTAGTAACATAGATACTATATGATTAACTAATCCTTTTATATATGATGATTAAAGCTATAACCACATTGTTTACACATAATCTGGCTAGAGATGGTTGTTGAGGTGTGAAGTCATTTGGGCTTTCGGATAGAGTTATGGGTCTGTCCTATTGAAGCTTCTTAAAACCCTAATTATTCTTATATATAGAGCATGCCATTGTATTGCATTCTTGTCCCTTGAGTTTAATAAAATACCTAGTTGCAGAGAGTGGACGTAGGTCATCTTGACTGAATCACTATAAATTCTCGTATTATTATTGCTTTCGTGTGCGTGCGTATATTCTTTTTATTTCCGCTGCGTAAAGATACCTAACAACTAGTATCAGAGCATCAGGCTCTTGAATATTTTCGCCGCCGCCGCTATCTAGTGTTTCTACCGCCGCCGCCACCTAGGGTTCCTCCGCCGCCGCCACCACAGTACAGCGCGTGAACAGTGTTTTCCAGCACGATCAGTATTTTCCGGCGTGAACAGTGTTTTCCGCGCGTGAACAGTGTTCCCGCGTGAAACAGTGTTTTTCGTCGTGAACAGTGTTTTGCGTCCGTGAACAATGTTTTCGACCGTGAACAATACTGCCAGAATTTTTCCTGTTTTTTCAGTTGTTGTTCGGTTCTGTTTTGCTACCGCTGTTTTAGGGGTTGTTTTTTGAGTGATTTTTGCGATTAGAGTTCCGGATGGGATCTCTTGGAGTTGCTGGTTTAGCTCAGGTTTTGCAGGTGAAGTGTCGGGTCGGGTGTTTCGGGTTCTAGGGTTTTGGTTGGAAGTACCGGATCTGGTTTGTCTATCCTTTGTTGACTGGTTATCAATTGTTCAGCGTGCCTGTTTCAGTTGTTTTTTGTCTCTGGTTTGCTACTATGGCTGAAGACGGGAAGACTGTGATTGAAAAGTTCAATGGCACTGATTTTGGTTTGTGGAAATGCAAATAGAGGCTTTACTTTGTCAAAAGGATTTGGATATGGTACTGGAAAAGAAACCGGAGAGTATGGAGAAAGCTGAAGAAGCAATTTGGAATTCCAAGGACAAGAAAGCTAGAGCGGCTATTATGTTATCTTTGACGAAGAGCGTTGTTTTTACATCATGAAAGAAACCACTGCAAGTGGTATGATGTTGGCTCTGTCAAATATGTATGAAAAGCCGTCTGCAGCTAACAAGGTGTTCTTGATGAGGGAACTGTTCATGACGAGAATGAAAGAGGGAAGCTCAGTCACCTCCCATATTAATGATCTGATGTCTATTCTTACTATATTAGAATCAGTGGGAATAAAAGTCGATAATAAGACTCGAGCCTTGGTGTTGCTATTTTCATGCCTGATAGTTGGTCCGGGACTGTAATTACTGTTACAAATTCTATGGAGGCTAACGACATGACATTTAAAAAGATCCGAGATATTATGATAGGTGAAGACACACGTCTGAAAAGTGAAAATGGTGGATCATCTTCTGAAATGCTACATGTTGGCAGGGGAAGGAAAAATAGTCGAGCCAGTGGAAGTTGGGGAAAGAGTTCAACTCGGACTCGGAAAAATGTGAGGTGCTGGATCTGCAACGAGGATGGACATGTTAAGAGTCAATGTCCAAAGAAAAGTCTGAATACTGATGCTGAGGATGTCAATAATGGTGACGTGTTAATTCTTGAGGCTGAAAACATTATGGACTCTTGGATCATGGATTCTGGTTCTTCGTTTCACGCCGTACACAATGGTGAAATGATGGTGAATCTAAAAACAGGCGATTTTGGGAAGGTGCGTCTCGCCGATAGCAAAATGCTTAATGTAATGGGCATGGGTGATATTGATTTGGTGACTCCATTGGGAACTACATGGAACTTGAAGAATGTCAAAGTGATTCCAGGTTTGAAGAAGAAATTAATTTCTGTTAGTAAATTGGATGAACAAGGACTGGACGTCAAGTTTGGTGGTGGTAAATGGAGGGTAATCAATGGGAACCGGGTGATTGCTCGTGGTGATAAGCATCGGTCATTCATTGTACATGGTGGAGATACCTGCTGAGGGACTGATCAACCCGGTTAAGCAAGTCAAAGATGGGTTCGCTAAATCTGCTGCTAAGAGAGTTTGTTTTGCAAACATGAAGTCTGGAGCAAAGATTGTAGCTGAATGGGTCATAAGTCTAAACAAGTCAGAGGATTTTGTGATAGTGGGAGCATGGGGCATGTTCTGGGTACAGTAAAAAAGAATCATTGGGTGTTGAAGACTACGACTGGAAGAATCTCTCCTGGTGATTGTTTGCTGAATTTGGAGATTGTTAGTGGTTCTCGGTGTATCTCTGAATCTGGTGGATCGTGTAAACCAGTTGAGACAGAGGATGGGTCGTTGGTGGAATTTACCACGACTGGGTTGGAGCTCGGGGGAGCTTCAACGGGACCTTTCAAGTAATTGATGAGAAGGGGCCACTGTAACTAGGGGATTTGGATTGAAATCTTAGCTTGTTCTTTGGAATTGAAGGCTTGGAGGATTTCTGTTACTTAAAGATTACTGATGACAAGGTTGCTTTGTACTTAAATGGCTAGCTGGAGTATTCGCAAGGCCTTCAAGTGAGAGATTGTTGAGGTGTGAAGGCCTTTGGGCTTTCGGATGGAGTTATGGGCCTGGCCCATTGAAGCTTTTTAAAACCCTAATTATTCTTATATATAGAGCATGTCATTGTATTGTAATCTTGTTCCTTGACCTTAATAAAATACCTAGTTGCAGAGAGTGGACGTAGGTCATCTTGACCGAACCACTATAAATTCTCGTGTTCTTATTGCTTTCGTGTGCGTGCGTAAAATATTATGTTTATTTTCGCTGCGTAAAGATACCTAACAATGGTTTGGTAGGCAATCGGGAGGTTGAAAACGCATTTTTACACAATAACAAAATGATCTTTAGTTTAGAATGATAATAATAATAATTGGTTTTGATGTTTTGAGCTTTCTCTCTTTAATTAGTTGTCTCATGTTCGAGGCAAGGGCTCTACTATCCATCCCATTTGTGCTAATGTTTTTTTATCGGTCTACATGATATGATAAAAGACACGTTTCAACTAACCATCCCATTTAATAAACTTTATTTCTATTCTTTAGTTCATATGCTTTTATTAAATAAACTATAAAATAAAAAATATTCTTTATAGCAAATGCGTCATCCAAGGAATTTTTTTAATAGCTTTCCACACTAAATAGATGAAGCATTCCTTTTATTATTCTTTTTTTATGTTTATTTTAGTTCGACCATTAAATGTATATTATACTTTGTTGTTAATTTTCACACAAGATCGGCATGCATACATTCTCTAGCTTTACGGGTATCCATTATTCCATACATGAACCATAACAGGCTTGCTTAATTTTGTTTATCTTTTCTAGGGTTGCAACATCTATTAGTGGCACTCAAAACATGTTAATCTTATGTATAAGTGCTAGCTTTAATGTTTGTTATATGTAGTTTCCCATTAGTGATAAGTTACATATGTTGTTTTGGTTAGTACCGTGTGTTGTTTGTTGCTAATTCCTCTCTTTAAGTGTTGGTTGGATGTTTATTACATGTTGTTTTGAATTAATGATGAGTTACATGTAATGCTTTAGTCATTACCATGAGTTGTATGTTGTTAATTCCCTGTTTAAATGTTGGTTTGTTGTTTATTATGTGTTATTGGTCAATAGCATGTGTTGTTTGTTGCTAATCATATGCTTAAGTATTAGTTGTTGTTTGTTATATGTTTTTTTGAATTATTGATGAGTTACTTGTGTTGTTTCGGTTTTCACCTTGTGTTGTTTGTAATTTATCATCTGTTAAGTGCTAGTTTGTTATTTATTATGTGTTGTTTTGAAGTAGTCATGAGTTACATGTGTTGTTTTAGTCATTACCATGCGTTGTGTGTTGCTAATCCTTTGTTTAAATATTAGTTTCCTATTTTTATGCTTTGTTTTGACTTGGTGAGGAGTTACACATATTGTTTTGATTCTTACCATGTGTTGTTTGTTGTTAATCATTTGTTTAAGTGCTTGTTTTTTGTTTATTATGTGCTGTGATGAATTAGTGATGAGTTTACATATGCTTTGTTCATGATTCAATCTAACAATATTGTGGTAAATACGCATTAACTTCGCGTAATGTCATCTTTTTAGAATATAATAATATTATACTCAAATTTAAGAGTTAATTAAAGAGATTGTCCTATGATTTGATGAAAATAAGTTTGGGTACTAACTTTATTAAACTTGTTATTTTTACCAAACCATATAGAATATTTGTGTAATTAACTTCAAATTACAAGTCAACGATTCTTGATTTTATGATGAAATTTCCTTCTAAGAAATAAAGTTGTATAAAAGGGTTATTCATGTTTGAAAAGGATGAAAGAAACTTGAAAATTCTATAGGTATAGTTTTACAAAGTCTCACTCCATTCCATTTTTTGCCTAGTTGAATCTCAACCCTTAATATAAAACTTTGATGAGTCAGGTTATTTTTTTGATCATTTTAGGTAAAATAAACTGCTTAGGAGAACCATTTTTATTCACTCTCTTTCTCTCTCTCTCTCTCTCTCTCTCTCTCTACACACACACACGGGAAGGTAATATGCAAAGTGAGTTGTCAGTGTGAAATACTTATGTAATTATTCAACCTTTTTTGTGTGATAACTCAATTCACTCTTGTTTGATAATTCCACCCCCTCCTGTTTGATTGGTTCAATATTGTGTGGTAATTATCACACAACTATAAATCATTTTATATGATAATTTCACCCTATTTTTTATGAAAAAAACACTCTGCCTTGTAAACATTCATTATATATATATATATATATATCTATATATACACACACACACACACACACACA
>BJCO01824280.1:0-11338 GCA_018326465.1 Flaveria floridana | reverse complement strand
AAAACTAAAAATTCCTTTTGAAAACAAGTTTAACACCGTCCTTTTGCACAACACTTGAGTCACTTGGAAACTCTTAATGGGATAAAGGTCACCTAACCATTTTGAGGGAACTTGTGATTTGAGGTGCGAATACCATATTTGTGGAATAAAGGTCACCTAACCACTTGTATTGGTAAACTCACATGTGTGTGTAAGTAGGGTGACTTGATTTGCAAACCATGTTAAATAGATCACCTACAATATTGTTTATAAAAGGTGTTGATGGGATAAACATGCCGACTACATATATGATGTTTAAGTCGATCCCATACCTCTAGAAGTTACAAAGGGTTGCAATTGTCAAACGTTGACTACCTTGTTACTTTAAATAATGGGATAAAAGTCACATAACCACTATTTAAATATAATTTTAAATTATAGAATTTTAATTTGTGTATGACATATAAAAGAGTATTAATAATTAAAATATGACAATATTGAAAATACTAAAATTGAACTTTGTTGAATTTTATAGATGGCCACCAACAACAATGAAAACAATGATATCCCGTCCACTCATACCCTATCACTAAGTACCATTCTCCAAAAGGAGAGTCTAAACCATAATAACTTTATCGATTGGTCTCGAAACTTGAGAATTATTCTCAAGCAAGAGAAACGATCATATATTTTAGACGATCCGATTCCCGATCAACCCAATGAGGAAGACGAGGAGGCGTATAATAATTGGGTGAAATACACTGAGGACTCGGTCCAAGTGTCTTGCCTCATGTTGGCAAATATGATTCCGGATCTCCAAAAGGAGTACGGACATCACGGAGCATACGACATGATTACCCAGTTGAAAGAAATGTTCCAACAACAAGCAAGGGTGGAGCGCTTTGAAACGGTTCGAGCACTCCATGCATGTCGTATGGATGACACCCAATCGGTCTCATCTTATGTACTTAAGATGAAGAGCCACATAGATCGCCTCGAAAGGATGAATTGTCCCGTTGGCTAAGGATTTGATCCTCAACTCTTTGTCAAATAGGTTTGACAATTTTGTTATGAATTATAACATGAACGGGTGGGACAAGAACATAAGTGACCTTCACTCTATGCTCAAAATAGCTGATGCGGCCATAGGTAAAAGGGTTTTATCCGTTCTCACCATCCATGAAGGTGGGAACAAGAAGAGGCCTCACCCCGCACCTAAAGCAAGTGTTGCCAAGGGTAAAGGGTACATTAGGGGAAGGGAAAGGGAGTGGTAAAAGTGCCACCATAAAAACCAGCAGAGAAAAAGCAAAAGGTTGCTTCAAATGACCCATGCTTTAAGTGTAGGGAGATAGGACATTGGGCAAGAAATTGTCCTGTCTATCTTAAAGAGTTGCAAGCTAAGAGGGATGCCCGGCAAACCTCAGGTATAATCTTCATGATTCATATTGATCTCAATTTAATACCCTCTAACATATGGGTATTGGATACCGGATGTGGAACTCATATTTGGAATTTGTTGTAGGGGTTTAAAAGAAGTAAGGACTTCAAAAAAGGGGATGTAAGCCTCTACATGGGGAATGGGGAAAAAGTTCAAGTTGAAGACCGAGGAGACTATATCTTGAAGCTTCCAAATGGTTTGGAAGCAATTTTGAACAATGTTTTGTATGCTCCTAGTTTGACTAGGAACATTATTTTAGTTGCCTAATTAAGACAATATGGTTATGTTTTGACATTTATTGAAAATGAAATTCAGGTTTATTTAAATGACATCTTTTATTTTAAAGCTATTCCTGTTAATGGTATTTATGAATTAGTTCATTAAAACACATTATATGATAGCTCATTGTACCAAACCACCACCAAGAAGATCAAACTGGATTTGAGTGACACCTATCTTTGCCATTGCCGTCTTGGTCATATAAACAAGAAGCGCATACAAACACTTCAAAAGAATGGTCTTTTAAAAGCAAGTGAATATGATTCATTTGATGTATGTGACTCTTCTTTACAAGGCAAAATGACTAAGGCACCTTTTAGTGGCAAAACCGAAAGGGCAAAAGATTTATTAGGTATCATACATTCGAATGTATGTGGTCCTTTTAAGCCAATAACTAGGTACAATGAAAGATACTTTATTACCTTTACCGATGACTATAGTCGATATGGGTATGTGTACTTGTTAAGGCACAAAGATGAAGCTTTTGAAATGTTCAAAACCTTTTAGAATGAAGTAGAAAATCAACACAACAAGTCAATAAAAATTCTCCGCACTGATAGAGGAAGTGAATACCTAAGTGATGCTTTTAGAGATCATCTTAGAAGTTGTGGGATTGTTTCACAACTCTTTCCACCTGGAACACCACAACACAATGGTGTGTCCGAGAGGAGAAATCGAACTCTATTGGATATGGTTCGATTTGTGATGGCTAGAAGCTCATTGCCTCTATCATTTTCGGGTTTCGCTTTGCTCTCTACGGCCCGTATTTTGAATATGGCCCCAACTAAGAAAATGGAAAGGACACCTTTTGAAATATGGCATGGAAGGGTTTCATATCTATCATATTTAAAGGTGTGAGGATATGAGGCTTATGTTAAGACTCCCATATCAAACAAGTTAGAAAGCCATTCCACTAAGTGTATCTTTATTGGATATCCTAGAGATTCTATGGGTTATTGTTTCTATGATCCATTAGAACAAAAGGAGTTTGTTCCCCAGAAGACTGAGTTCTTAGAAGCTAAGTTCCTTATGGAAGGAGCTAGCAGTAGAATAGTGGATCTTGAAGAGGAACAATAACCACAAGCTGATACACGTTTGGTTGACACTACCACACAACATGAGGATGTTGAGAATGATCAAATGGTTGATCAATACACATAAAACGTTCGTAGATCTAGTAGAACAAGTAATCCACCTAAAAGATATGATTTTTCATAGATGGATGCTATGTGGTAGATTCCGATAAACCAACCACATACCATGATGCAATGTCCAATTTAGATTGTGATGTAATGTCCAATTTGGATTGTGACAAATGGCTTGAAGCCTGAACGTTTAGATGCAATCCATATATGATAACCAAGTGTGGGACTTGGTTATACCACCTCTTAACGCCAAGGTAGTTGGAAGTAAGTGGGTTTTCAAGAAGAAAACCAAAATGCATGGAAACTTGGACACTTATAAAGCTAAACTTGTAGCAAAAGGTTTCACTCAAACTCAAGGGGTTAATTATGATGAGACCTTCTCGCCGGTTGCAATGCTAAAGTCTATTAGGATATTATTTGCGATAGCTGCTCATTATGATTATGAAATTTGGCAAATGGATGTCAAAACCGATTTTCTAAATGGATATCTTGAGAAAGATGTCTATATGGTTCATCCTGAAGGTTTTGTTGATCCAAAACATCCTAACAAAGTATGCAAGTTAAAGAAATCAATCTATGGATTGAAGCAAGCATCAAGAAGTTGGAATCACCGTTTTGATGAAGAGGTAATCAAATTTGGGTTCATCAAAAACGCTGATAAAGCATGTGTGTATAAGAAAGCTAGTGGGAGCATGATCACTTTCCTAGTATTTTATGTCAATGACATTCTACTATTTGGAAATGACGTTCCAACCTTGGAATGTGTTAAACCCTAGCTTGGAAGCTGTTTTCCATTAAGGATCTTAGTGAAGCCACCTATATTTTAGGAATAAAGATCTATAGAGATAGATCAAGGCGGCTGATAGGCTTAAATCAAAGTACATACATTGATAAGATCTTGAAATGGTTCAAGATGAAAAACTCTAAGAAAGGTACATTACCTATTCAAAGAGGAATGATATTGAGTACAACTCAATGTCCAAGCTCAAAGGTTGAGAAAGATAAAATGAAGGGAAGCCCGTATGCGTCTACTATAGGATCCATCATGTATGCAATGATATGCACTAGGCCGGACGCGTCATGCGCTTTGAGCATGACAAGCCGATACCAGTAAAATCCTAGAAATAGTCATTGGATGGCTATTAAGAACATACTTAAGTACCTAATGAGGACTAAAGATATATTCCTAATCTATGGATCTGGTAAGGAGGAACTCGTGGTAAAAGGTTACATGGATGTGAGTTTCCAGACTGATTGGGATGATTCATGATCATAATCGGGATACATTTTCGTCTTAAATGGAGGAGTAGTCTCTTGAAAGAGCTCTAAGTAAGATGTGGTGGCATTATCAACTACAGAGTCAGAATACATTATCTCTTCATTAGCAGCTCAAGAAGCTGCATGGTTGAAGAAATTCATTGCTAATCTAGGGGTGGTCCCTTCCATTCAGGATCCCCTAGAAATTCTTTGTGATAACAAGGGTGTGATTGCTCAAATCAAGGAACCCCGTGCACATCAAAAGACTAGGCACATTGAGCGGAGATTCAACTACATAAGGGATGAAGTTGAAAAGGGAAAGATATGTATTTGCAAAGTTCATATGGATCAAAACATTGCGGATCCACTCACGAAGCTCCTTGAAAAGGCAAAACATGAAGGTCATACTTGTGCCATGCGACTTCGATATTCTAGTGACTGGATTTGATCTTTAATTTTGTATTTGGATATTGGAACCATTCATTACTTGAAAATATTATTTGGTTATAATGTTTCAACTAATGTTCCTATTTTGCATGTTTAATCCATGAGTAAATCACTTAATCAAAACATCCGTAGTCGTTCATACTTGTTGGAACAAGTATGAGGGCAAGCTATTATGAACCTGGATTGGTGGATATTCATACAGATGAGTATAGAGCAAAGGGTGCTGCCAAGGTTCATAGATATTTATGGGATACAAATATTAGACTGGCCCACATCTTAAGTATTAATACATGGAATCTTCTTGATTGATCATAAGTAATTTTGAGTAAAGGCGAATATCATTTGGTATCCTCTGACCTGATATACATATTTGGTCTTGATATTCACCAAGTATTATACTTTGACTTAGTTATTTGCTGTTCTGAAACATGGCATTACATAAAGCTAAATTCAGGTATAATACAAGGTGATTGCGAGAGACGTATGTTGTCAAGATTGGTTTTGTCCCTCTTATTCGTTGAGAGTAAGATGTCTAAGGTCTGCTAAAGTTGAATCAATGGATAATGATCACTCTGTATCTCTGGGATCTAATATGACATCTGTGATAAAAGGATAGATGATTGATTCACCTAAAACATTTTCAAGTAAGGTACTTGAAGGGAATCTTGTGCAAGTGGGAGATTGTTGGGTCTTATGTGCCCAAGACACATACAAGATTGATTTGGTTAGTATGTTATGATCCAAGTCAGGTCATGCATAATAACAAGCTATGTAAACACCAATAAATATTTATTTGTTGATATGATCAAGCAAATAAATATTGACACCAGTTTAGAAAATGTGTTTTCTAAATTATTGCATTTGAAATAGAACAAATTATATGGATAATTTGTTCATGAGAAATTATTTGTATTATTATTTAAGTAGTTTAAATAATAACAAATAAGAGTGTGGTTGAGTTATAAAATTAAAATAGGTTAATTTCATAAACTTCTACAAAAATAGTGTGTGAAAAAAATTTCAAATTGGTGGGAACCCATTTAGAAATTTTCGGCCGCCCCCCTTGGTGGTTGTCCTTGTGATTCTTTGTCTTGATGTATTACAAGACATTAACCCAAATCAACACAACACTCAACCATTTTCTCTCTCACACACAAGTGCACTCTTCTTCCCCTTTCTCTCTAGCAAATCTCAGCCAAAAGAAGGAGAAGATGAAGGTTTTGGTGTTCAACTTCCTAACAAGTTAAGTGTGTTTGAAAGGATTGTGGGTATAAGTAGCTTGAGGTCTTCTTCTTTGGAGGCTTCCATTCAAGAACATCAACTTTTTTATCTATTATCCATCTCATATTTCTTGTTCTTAGAAAGGTAGTATTCTAAGAACACCCTATGGTTGTTTTTCGTTTGATAGCATTTGTTTTCACATATATGATCCTTGTTCTTGGGTTTGTCTTCTTGAATCTAAAATAGTTTATTTTCAGTATCTAAAACATGTTTTATATCTCTAAATATCCATTGCATTTATGTTTAAATGGTTAAACAATCTTTGAAAAACACGTAACAATAGAGGATGTTTATCAGGTCATGCAGACGATTTTGTCGTCTATGGTGATCCTAAGTGATTAGAGCCATGAGAGAGGATGAGAAGAAGGAGAAGAAGGAAAAGAGGAAAGCTACTAAGAGGAGAAGGGAAGGAAGAGTGGAACTGGAGGCAGATACGGTTTTCTCAAGTGATGATGAAGAGGAAGAAGCTGTGCAAGAAACTGCACAGGGCTGTAATTATGGGGTATCCAAAGATGCCGGCCCCTGACGTTCGATGGGAATGGCAGTGCTGCTGCTGCTGCTCACCGATGGGTGAGGGAGATTTAGGCGGTACTTGATATTAGTGAGTGCCGAGAGGATCAGAAGCTGAAGTTTGCCTCCCACTCCTTTGCGGACTCGGCCTTATGCTGGTGGGACAACATTATCCAGGCCAACGGTAGTAGGGCGAATAGAAAGATGAGGTAGCGTGAACTGAAGAAGTTTATGATCAAGGAGTTGTGTGTTCATAGGGAGTTAGATAAGGTTGTGAGGGAGTTCTTGCAGTTGGAGGCAAGAACCATGACGCATAAAAAGTATACCATGAAATTCAACAAGATGGAACGACTGGTGCCAGATCAGGTGACGCCTGTGTCACAAAAGATCAAGAGATACATTCAGGGTCTGCCGGCGGATATCCGCAGACATCTGATAGCTGCCCGGCTAGGTACATTCAGATCGGTTATTGATCTGGCAGGGAGATTGTATGACGAGAGAGAGGTGGTGGTCGGGGTGGAGGCGAGTAAGAAGGGTGGTGGTGATAGGAACTGGAATGGGAAACACTTTGGTAGTGGTGGATTCAACCCCAAAGGCAAGAAGTCAAAGCTGGAGGGTCACAAGATGATTGCGACCGATGTGGTGGTGAAGGTGTGTGGTAAGTGTGGGACGAATCACGTGGGTGATTGTAAACAGGGATCGAGCATCTATTTCAAGTGCGGAAGACCCAGTTATGTGGCGAGGGAATGTGGGGTCATAAGGTGTTATAACTACGGTGAAGAGGGGCACTTGAGCAGGGATTGCAAGAAGTCAAGGGCTAAGAGCTCTGGGGTAAGGAAAGAGACTAGGAAGGAGAAAGAGGGGTAGAGGGCTAAGGCTAGGGCATTAACTATGACCAAGGAGGAGGCAAGGGTGGATCCTGACATTATGTCAGGTACATTCCTAGTGAACCAAACTTGTGCCTCTGTGCTTTTTGATTCCGGTGCTAGTAGGAGTTTCATTTCTAATGCTTTCTATAATAAGTCGCCCGCTAGGAGTAGAAAGATTGACGAGCCCTTCGATGTCGAAACAGCCATAGGCAAAACTACCTGGATTTCTGAAGTGGTAGAGGAATACGACGTAGAGTTAGAAGGCCATAGGTTCTCTGCTAGGTTATTCTTGATGCCCTTAGGAGGATTTGATGTAGTCCTAGGGATGGGTTAGTTAGTAGCCTACAAGGCAAGTATTGTGTGTCGTAGGAACATGATCCAATTAGTTGCGCCCGACGGGAATGTGGTGACGATTTATGGTGATAGAGTTCGTATGGTCCCGAAAGTGATCTCGATAATGGTGGTAGAAAAGTGTATGAGGCGTGAATATGGTGCCTATCTAGCCTACGTAAAGGATGTGGACGTGGCAGTGCCACAACTGTCAGATGTACTGGTTGTATGTGATTTCCCAGACGTGTTCCCTGAGAATTTATCCGGTGTGCCACCCGACCGTAAGATCGATTTCCAGATTGATTTGGTACCCGGTGCCCAACCTGTTGTTAAGGCGCCGTATCGTTTAGCTACGTCGGAGATGAAGGAACTTATGGCTCAGTTGCAAGAGCTATTGCATAAGGGGTTCATTCGGCCAAGTATCTCTCCATGGGGTGCTCCAGTTTTGTTCGCGAAGAAGAAGAACGCTAGTATGCAGATGTGCATCGACTACTGAGATCTAAACAAGTTAACCCCGAAAGGAAGAAGAAGCTGTAAAAGGTAAGGTTTTCATGATGTTTGTTCGATTGTAACCGAATTCACAACCTCTTGTCCGAATTCTTGATGTTATAGAGTTCGTTTTCGAGAACTTGAAGTTGAATTTGCTAGTGGAAGTGTTTAGCTCGAAGATCTACTTCAAGGTGAGTTTCTAGAACCCGTTTTTACTGATTTTGAAGTGTTTAGGGATATTATGCATACTAAAAAAAGATTTTTAAAGTAACCATGGGTTTATAGCTTTATGTTCAGGCATGATGTATGTATGTATGTTTTAGAGTTTGATATGGGCCAGGAATTGATGTTTAGCATGTTTAAGTGCCCTTTGTATGTTAGATCTATACTTGGGATGTGTTAGAAATATTTTAGAATGGTTTCATGCACCCAAACAGTGGCCCATGCACCTAAGTGTTGGCCATGCACCCAAGTGTCGGCCATGCACCTAAACAGTGTTCCCATGCGGCCAGAATTGCCCATGATTCTAAGTGTTGGGCGATGGGCTCAAATAGTTCCTATGCGCCGAAGTTGTTCAAACGGCTAAGTGTTGATGCGCCTGAGCAAGCGTCATGCGCCTGCATAGTGGTGAAGCACCCAAACAGGGCTCATACGCCCAAATAGTGCCCATGCGCCCAAACTGTTTTACACCTAGAATTTTTATGCTCATGCGCCTGAAAAGTCCATGCATCCATTTTGGACTTAGGATTTTATAAGTGGTTTTAAGTGATAGAATAGAGAGACAGACCCTATTATGATGTGATGGCTTATGGTTGATGTGTGCATGGTGATGTGATGAAATTATGATGTGTACGTGTGTAAGGGATACGTTATCTTTCCTCGTTATAGAGTTTTCAAAACATACGTATTATGTTTTGTAATACATTATGTATGACTTTACGTGGTATGATGTATGAACAAATAAATTAATGAACGTAAAATATTATGTAACGAAATGAAAGATAATGATAAAGTACTAAATGAACGAATACGATAAAGTACGAAACGAACGAACGACATGAGATAACGAATGGTGAGTATGGAAGTGACGGATGATGAGATCCGTGTCGCGTACCCCGGTACTGTGTCAGTCTTCGGACATGAGTTGGGGGTTTGTTTATCAGGCCCCGGCACAGTATCAGTCTTCGGACATGTGTCGGGGATATTGCATGAGACAAGATAACGAGGTGAGCGACTTTTTGTTGCAAAAGACTCGGATAAAGTTCAATCATTGAGGTAGACAATGAGGTGAGCGGCCCTGTTGTTGCAAAAGTCTCGAATAGAGTTCAATCCCTGTGATTGACTCAAAGGGGATCTTTGTCACCTATTCCGGTGTTGTGTCAGTCTTCAGACATGAGTCGGGGGTTTGTTTACAGGCCCCAGCACAAATTAGCTTTCGAGCATGAGTTAGGGATATTGCATGAGTCGGGGATATTGCATGAGACAAGATTCGAGTAATGATGAGCAATGAGCGGAGGAATGAAAGAATGAACAAATGAGGATGAAGATAATAATAATAATTATTATCTATATGTATGTATGATGCATGACAACTGACGAACGTAAAGTGCGAAAAGAAAGTAAGAGAAACGGAAGTAAAAGATAGTGAGAAGTATGAACGGAAATATGAATACGAAAGGAAATAAAAGAATGAAAATATGAAAGTATGAAAGAACGAAATGAATGAAGAATACAGATTGAGTGTACGTATGATGTATGACCATGGATAAATGTAAAGGCTAGTTTTTAAAGGAAGTAAAGTATTTTATTATAAAAACTAGAGCTTGTAGGGGTTTTAACATGTTTATCAAAGCTCATATAACTTAGTTTATATGAAAACGCAGCGGATTTTGTATTTTAAAACATGTTACTAAGATAGTTGTTAACCCCATTTAATAAAGAACCCCAACCCATGGATCATTATACATAATGCATACAATAATAATAACATAGGATGTAAAGATTACAACCTTTGGAGCTTCTCAAAGAAACGATTTTCTAGAGGAGAATGAAGATGAAGATGTGGCTGAAACTTCAAAGTAGAAGCTCTCAAGAGGCTATACCCAAAGCTTCTTCAAACACCTTTGATTGCTAGGAATCCTTGACACCAATTTTTCAGCAATCAAAACCCTTTTGAAAGCTGAAAATTCTTCTCCTTTTGCTGCTCCAAAACCGTGAGAAAAAGGAAAGGGAGAGAGGGAGATTTTTGCTTCTTGTGAATGTGGAAGATTGTGTGTTCAAGAGAGTTGAAGTTCCAATAACACATGCAACCAATATAAGCAAAAGAGTGTTTCAAAGCCCAAGGGGGGGGGCCGAAAATGGCCCCACTAGCATGTTTTCCCTCCCATTTGATAACTTGCAAAAATTATACTCTCTTGCATTCATTTTATAAAATATAACCCTTACATTTTATAAAATTGTAACACACATGTTGTTTGTTATTACTTAACTAACTTAAATAATAAAACAACTAATTCCCACAAACAAATTATCCATATAATGTTGTTTATTTACAAAAGCAATGATTTAGAAAACCCATTTTCTAAATTGGTGTCATAATTTATTTGTATGATCTTGTCAACGAATAAATTATCCATTGGTGTTTGTTTAGCTTGTTATTGGGTATGACCCGACTTGGATCATATCAGACTAGCCACATCAATTTAATATGTATCTTGGGCAGATCAAATCTTTCAATCTCCCACTTGCACAAGATTTAAATATAAACTGTAAATAAATTTTCATAATCATTTGAAATAAACATGATTTAACCATGATTAAAATAACGTATTGACTAACAATAATTTATTAATCTAAACTATTAGTTAAAGTACATTTGATAAGAAATAACTCAAAATTAACATATGTGGATAATTTGTGAAATTATATATAATTTCTACAATTATCATGATTAATCCATAATTAATGATAATATGGTGTCCCCTAATAAATTAATAATTTATATTATTATTTAGAGTCCAAATAAAAGAATAACTATTTATAACATTTGTAAATAATATTTTATAGAAATTGTTAAGGTGTTTAAATCATCTTTTTTTTGTTAAACTGTTTTACAAGAATAAATTTACACAAAATATTTAGATGATTTTAAAAATATTAGAAGTTTGTAAAATTATTTATATGTTTATTAAAATTTTTCTATAATTTAATTTAGGCTTAAAAGGCTTTAAACAAATTGTATGAGGCTTGACTGGTTAGAACACTATCGTCGATTAATCAGATAACGGTGTTCACCCTTCAAGTTATTACATGTT
>BJCO01824171.1:0-11904 GCA_018326465.1 Flaveria floridana | reverse complement strand
GCGTCATGTACACAAATGATAATTTGAGGGGGAGCTATATACTGTACTCTTTTTCCCTTAGCTATGGTTTAATGAGGCAGTATATCCACTCATATTACATTAGAGAAATGTTTAGACCATATGTCTGAGGGGGAGTGTTGTAAGTGGCAGACATAAGCCCCACATTTTCTAACCTCTCCACTACTAATGTGTATATATATATGCATATCAAGCAAAGCTAACAAGATATAGAAATCGATCACATCTTTATCATCAAATTCTTCATCAACTCATATTCTTCATCAATCATCGATTTTTCTTCTTCATTCATCTTTCTTCATCAATTGTTATTATTATTATAACAAATATGTCATTATTCATTCGTTCTCTTAGCATTATATAATAACTCAATTGTAAGTGTCGGTGGATTTTTCTTTTATTTTAACATATTTTGATAGTTGATAAATAATTGTAAAAGTGACTTTATACTTACCTTGGAACTTACTTTTTTTTTTAATATATTTTCTTCTTTGCTACAACTTTTTTAAACGAGTTTGTTGTTTTAATGTGAGGTCTTGTTTACGTCGCAATGTGCAAAATATAACCATGTTAGTATTACCGGGACAATACACATAACAAAATTTCGACGTTGGTTACCAAGCTTGCCAACGTACACTCAATCACAATAATACGGTCCCATCGCATCGCGCGGGTCGAGAAAACTCATTTTATTTTAGTTACTAAACATGTTACTTTTATTTTATTAGTAATCATACCAAAATAACCCCAAGAGAAACATCTGTATATCTGTATCATTAACTCTAAAAGATAAAAAGAATAAAAGGGAAATCTCCAAAACAAATGAACAAGAAATAATACCAATGTACATAGCAGCCCAAGCCCAAGACTAAGCCCAAGCCCAAGACAAAGCCCAAGACCAAGACCAAGTCCAATCCCAAGCCCAATCCCCAGCCCAATCCCAAGCCCAAGCCATCTTTCCGTGCATGCAAACACTTTGACTTAGCAAAGCCTACTGAATTTTTCAGTTGGCCTTCAAATCTTTCCGGCCCGTTTTCACTCTAGCATTTAGGTTAGCCCAACATAATCTTAGGGGCTGTTTGCAGCCTCTTAATCAACCTATTAATAGTTCAGATGTCTGAATGGTTCAGCATTTAATGGTTCAAACTGTTTGTTTCACGTGCAAATGTCTGAATGGTTAAGACATTTGCTTCTGAATGGTTAAGCATTATACTAATGCTGAATGGTTAAGATATCTAATGCTGAATGGTTAAGACCTCTTATCTGAATTGGTCAGACATTTGCCTTTGAATAGTTAAGCGATATACTAGCTCTTATTAGTTCAGACTTCTTAATGGTTCAGCACTTAATGGTTCATAACTCTTATTGGTTCAACACTTAATAATTCAGATATTGTCAAACAGCCCCTTAGATTAAAACAAATTAAATACTTGTAAAATACAAAATCTTTTTGTTGGATTAATCACCAAATCATAACTCAAACACCAAAAAAATAAGAATCGAAGAGCAAACCAACTATTTGCATTGTTGAATAAGAGTGATTACAAGAATTAAAGTGAAATAGAGATAATGAGAATGAATGAGTTTTATTAAATTTTTAATAGACATTTGATCAAGTTACCTACATTAAACATCTAATCTTAATACTTTCATTAGACAACATGACTCGTTAGATAACATCTATCCTTATACATTCATCATCTCACCAACATAGGCGAATTGTTGACTTATGCAATAAATCATATTAAGCAATCTCCACTTTATTGTCAATATCTAACATCAAATCTATTCAATATTAGTATGAATAACCTTTAATTGATGACGTCCTTCGTGAAATGAAACCTCACATTAATGTGCTTTGACCGTTCATGATAAACATGCAAGACACTTTGATTATCAGACAATACCTTTACATTTTTTTATTTTAACCATTCATCATTAAGGTTACCTTTTAACCAGTAAGAGACTATAAATAAATAAATAAATAAGTTGACTCGTGAGCTGGCTCAGGTTAGCTCCTTTATAAACGAGCCGAGACCAAGCTCAGATTTTCAGCTCGTTAAATTAAACGAGCGAAGCCAGCTCGGCTTGGTTTTTAAAGAAGCTGAGCCTGAACCCACCCTGGCTCCGCTCAATTCGTTTACAGCCTTAATTTGATTAGCCATTTTGTTTTTCAATCATACCTTTTGTTAGCACTTATTTTGACCCTAAATCCTTTTCCTTTTCTATAAACCTACGATTGAAACATATCATTTTTAAATTACTTTTGGCTTGGCTTGGACCTGAAAAATGTTGATAGGTTGTTACTAAATTTTGTTCCAATGCATATAACCATTGTGTAAAGTGTAACTTATTTGGAAGAAAAAGAACAGAACTTTACAAAGATACACATGCATATAAAGTACCTAGCAAATGACATTTTTGGCCTTTAATCTTGAAAATATAAAGGTTTGAACCTTTGTTAACCAAGTCACCTGTATGTGAATTAAATATGACATGAAAACATCGAATTGTAAGCATGTATACTTTACAGAAATTATGTTTGTTCAAACAGTTTCTTAATATTTACAGATGGCTCTTTTAGTGGCTGCAATTTAATGCAACCTTCTATACAATATTGGTTGTATTTAGGGAGTTGCTTAACTGGAGAGTTAATGATGCACTCAACATAACAAAATCGGGCATTGCAATGTTCAAATATTAGATCACAGTCGCCAGAGTCTATGTAAAAGGGCGAATGAAGAAAACTTTTAGAATGTTGATTTTATTTGAACGTACTTGATGTGATTAAAGTATTTCTATGAGAGTTGCAATTATAATTTTTCTAGGAGTAAATTACACTTTTAGTCCCTGCAGTTTGATGGTTATAACGCTTTTCATCCAATAGTTTAAAAACGTTCGGTTTAACAACTGTGGTTTAAGATATGTCACAATTAAGTCCATGACACTAACCACCATCCATTTTTTCTGTTAAATATATGTAAAAAGACAAAAATACCCTTGGACTTAAATTGTTATTACAATATACAAATACAAGATACAATATACAAAAATTATATTTAAAAAATTAAAAAGAAAAAGGGTGTGTGTATATATATGTAAAATATATACACCTATTCTCTTTATCTCTATTTCACAGCCAACACCACACACCACCGCCTCACAGTCACCGCCACCTAACCCACTGCCACGCCATAGCGACCACCTAACCGTCATCGCCACACCCCAACACTACCTCCACGCAGCCACCCCTATCTCTATATCTATGAACATTCATCGCCACCCACACTACCAAATCTATCACAAATGTAAGACATGTTCCCTTCTTTTGATCATATCCTTTACAGTCATCGCCACCGCCACACACCACCACTACCATGCAACCACCATCATCTCTATATCTCTAAACATTCATAAGAACACTAGAGCCTTAATTCCACACGAACCTACGATGTTAAGAGATTTGTAGCCCTTTTGATTTCAGACCTATGACGTTAAGGGATATGTAGCCCTTCATCACCAACATCCCATATCAATGTTTGAGGTTCGTTATGTCCTCTGTTTTTTTATTTTGTTCTCAAGCAGGGGTTTCACTTTACCAGGTGATTTCGTAAACCCTTTTGGTGTATCTTTGTTGGAACTGAAGTAATTGATTTCACAATATAAGATCTAGACTTGTTTTGGCTACTTTGTTCGATCAAACTCCAATTCCTAAATTAACAAACAAAAAGACACTAAACCCACAAAACCCCAAATCTCAAATCCAAAACTAAGTGACAATAATAACGTATTAGAGAACTTATGGGCGAGAATTTTTCTTGGGTGCTAACGGAATTTAGAGAAGAAGGATGAAGAAGAAGATTGAAATGTAAAATTATGATTTGAAAGGTACAATTAGGTACATGATCCATCAAGCAAGAGATCAATGTTTCTGGCGAGTGGTGGGTGGTGATGGTGAAGGTTTCTAGCGAGTAGCGGGTGGTGACGGTGAAGGTTGCGGGGAGTGGTGGGTGGTGGCCGTGAAGGTTGTCGGCAAGTGGCGAGTGGCGGCCAGACTTTTCTTTGGGTTCAGATGTGTTCAAACAAGGAAAAATGGTGGAGATAAGGTTTGACATAGTGGGGTGCATGGAACCCATATTTTGTTTATTTGTAATATAATAACAGTTTCAGTTCAAGGGTATTTTAGTCTTTTTAAAAAAATTTAATGGAGAAATTGGATGAAGTTAACAGTTTGGACTTAATTGTGACAGATTTTAAACTACAGTGGTTAAACCGGACGTTATTAAAATATTGGATAAAAATGTTATAACCACCAAACCACAGGGACTAAAAATGTAATTTACTCTTTTTCTAGACATTTACATTATGCATTGAGGTTCGATGGTTTGCTTGTCCTAATGAGTGACTACCTACGTTACTGTCCAAGTAAGCAAGTGGTTCCATATTTTATACTAATGGTTGTTAGATCTATCCTTTAAATTCATGTATATTTATCATTTCACCTTAAAACAACTATTCTTGTAATTTAAATGGATGATGAATTCTTATAATAATTTTTATAAATAAATTACATAATATCTTATTAAATTTTCATCAATCATTAACTAGATATTTTTGTAATATATATTTTAAGGGGTATGGGTTGGTAGCGTTGTTCGCCGATTTCATGGTTTTTATGACCAAAAATGAGTTAAGTCATTACTTTTATTATCGTAAACTAAAAATGAATCCTAAAATAAAAAAAATCATACCTCAATTGGTAGTAGGATGGTTAGAGAAGGTGAAAATCAAATTAGAATTGCCAAAGCAACTCCCAACTCTAATTGGAATCAGGGAAATTGCACCTTTTTTTAAACAGTAAATGTGTAACCATTCTTCGAAGAATAGTTGTTATTTTAATAGTGTCCACCTATTCGTTTTCCAGCCGTGACTGCACCTCCAATTTCATCAGGAAGAAACTCATTGTTGAGAAAACACTCTGGCTTAACCATGAGTATTTTGTTAAAAGTGAGACTAGAACTTATTACTTTACAATATTTACATGTCATAGATACCTCATCTTAATCAGTAAGTTAAAAGATCATTGGTTACTTGATATACATATAATATAATTTTAATTTTAATCAAATAGTACCAACTAATTTTTGTGAAACAAATGCCAATTTATGTAAAGTTGACAACTCGAAAAAGACAAAGGAAAAGAGAAGTTTTTCTCTTGCTCTTGACATCCTGGCTTCAACACAACATCCCGCCATATCGGTGTCTTTGCTGTCTGATCCATCTTTGTTACACGGTTAGATCCAAAACGTTCGAGTTTGAAGTCCCAACCCTAACATACTATGAAACTTAAGCATCACATTACAAAAGTGCGTGGTAACCAACTTAAAAAGGGAAATTCATTATGTACAATGTAGACTGTTACCGACATTAACTAGTACAATCACGAAGTTGATGACGAAGGCAAAAACATGTGTTGTCGATAACGGCAAGCTGAAAGTGTAGCTTGACGTTGTTTGAAGTTTTAAGTTGATAGCCACGGTTTGGCTCATGGTGGTTTTATTGTTTTGAATATCTGGTTCAGATCTTAGAAGTCCAAGACAAAAACTTTTGATAAAAAAAACTTATAAACGATAAATAAGTAATTTGAAAATAGAAGCATACTCAAGGACTCTGTGGCCCAATGTATAAGGCGCTGGTCTATGGAACCAGAGATTCTGTGTTCGATCCCCAGCAGAGTCGGTTTTTACTAATTTAGTTTGGCTTGTGAATGATTTTACAAACTCAAGTTCTGACTCATTCTAGTTATTAATATATTTTTTTGAATAACTTTTTATATACCTTGGTGTTTTAACAGGAGCAAACATGAACTTATTATGTGATTGTAGACCCAATTTTCAAGTTTTTGAATCAAATTGTACATGTGAAAGGCGAAAGCGCTCTTATCATAGGGGTCAAGTGACATTATTAAAATCCGTTATGGAATACTATTTTTCTCTCTACAAAATCCAAATGAGGTGATTTGAAGGTCTTAAAAATAGATATAAGAATTATATTAAAGGTAAGGGTACAAATGTATGGGCGGTGCTTTTAAGGAGCCCCACGGGGCCTCGGCCTCACCTGGCTTTTTCTGTAAGTGGAAATTTATTTGTTTTTAGTCCGAATATTTTATACGTATTGAGTCCCTCCCCACTCCCCTAACATAACGATAGGAGAAAAATGTATCGGTCACGTAACTTTCGAGGCCCCTTAAATACTACGTCAAGCTCCATCACTGTACAAATGAAGAGGGTCCCATGTTGTTGGTACAAAGGAAGTTAGAGAACTAGAGTTTTGCCACAATTTGTTAAAACAGGTTACAATCAATGATGAAGATGATAAACGGAAATGGATGTATGGAGAATCATTGGGGTATGATACAACATTCCATCAATGCATGCTTTTAGAGGAAACAACCTATAAAACAAACTTAATCAAGAAACTTAATCAGGGGATCGTTTACACTTATTTAAGGAATTTACAACTCAAATCCTATATTCGTCTTTGATGCTATGATATGTTTCATAACCGTCACTACAACAAAATGAAGCAACTTTAGTAATATATTGCATTAGCCTTAAAAAAACTACATTAAGCTTTAAAAATGTCTCATTAACCTTAACTAATATATTTACTAAAAACTATATTAAATGAAGTTACATTGAATCTAAAACAATTTTTATTAGCTAGCGTAATCTTTTTGTTAGAAAATACAACCTTTTCATTGAATGATGTAGTCGTTTATTAAAAAATTACTTCAAAAAGATCGCATTAGGCCTAGGCCTATTTTTCTAGCAGTGCGCTAACGGAAAATACTAGTGTACGTTTTTATTAATAGTAAATCTCCCATTGTTGAGTTCTTTAGCGGCATTAAATGATAAAATGCGACAGATTTCATCGAACTCAAGATCCAAGTTCTTAGTTTCTTATGTACATTTTAATTCGAATCCTTGCGGATTCGAATAATTTTAATTGAGCGAAGGTCATTCTTTCTAGAAATACGTATGATACATGGTTAAAGTCATTCAAGTATATACAACAATTTACGATCACACCTGCACAGATACATGCATAAGTAAAGTACAGAATAAGCTAGCTAATTAACTAGCACACAACATATATACATCTACCACAACTGATTAAGACGATCAGAAACAACAACAACAACAACACGTAATTACACATTCAGAGTTCAAACTTCAGACCCAAATGCCTTTAAGAAGAGCACCCGCGGACGCGGTCTCCCCAAAAGTGTCAACAAGGTCCGAACACGACGCATCTCCTTCAATCTCCAACCCAAGCTCCTCGTGTATATCGTCCGAGGCTGATATCAGTAAAAACTCACAACCTTCATAGTTTAAAAAATCAGGAGGATCCGCAGCATGGTAGCCTAGTTTCCCGAACAGTCCTTGCAGATGTGCAGGAAATATCCCCTTCTTCTTTCTCCTCGACCGTCCTTGCATATTAGGCGCCTGTGTAGGATTCTTGATCTGTATCAGGAAAGAACCCTCCCTCTCTACATTCAACTCCTCCTGTGGTTGGTTCTCGACGTTCTCAGGAGGAAACTCGAGCTTATAAATCAGATGCGTGTGCATCTTCTTGTTATCTTTTCCAATGTGGTGCCTAAGTATTCGGTACACGCCTTCACCTAACGCCCTTGCTGCAGGCTTGTGTCTATGTCCCCTCGTCTTTGTATCATATTCCTCTACACAAATATTAATTCATAGAATAAACTATACAAATACGTCATAAGATATTGTAAGTATTATCAGTGGCGGAGCTTGAAATTAATTTTTTTAGGGGGGACGAATTTGATATTTATATAAAAATTTATACTACCGGGCCAAAAAATTACACTATTGGAGGAAAAAAAGCCCCCCTCCTCCGCCCCCAAGCACTATATTAAATATGTGATAAAGTGTGACAAGATTTAGATAACTGGTTTAGCAAGAGGCATCCTATGACTTTCTATGGCTTTTCAAGGTTGAGTTTATGAGTTGGAGTCTCACTTGGTGAGATATGCTTCAAGTGGGCCAAAAGTTTTACCATTGTTAAAAATTTTCGGTGGTGGGTTTCCCTTAATAGCGCGGGCGTCGTCTTTGTTCGCGGAAGTATGTGAGATTTCGCCAATAGGTTTACCGGGTTTACCGGGCTTAAAATTATTCGTTAGCCGTTAAAAAAATATAAAATAAATTTAAGTGGGTCTATAATATGTAACCAGGTTTTGTAAAATACGTGACATGACATAGTATATAATACGTGTACGTGTCAGGGTATTGTAAGTTGTATATAAAATACGTGACAAATGACAAGGTATTGTATACATGAGCGAATATTGTAAGTAATATATAAAATGCGTTACAAAACATTTAAGTGATATATAAAATACATTTAAATAGTATATAACACGTGACGTGACAGGTAAAGCAAGTGGTATATAAAAAATACGTGATAAGGTATTGTAAGTGATATAAATTAATTAAACCTCTTTTAAGAGCCTCTTTGACATCCTGAATGTTGGTGGTCACCGACTCCACAAAACCCCAATAAGGTCTACTCTTCTTGGATGTATCAGGAAGACTTTTCCTTCCCATGACAATCAACCTTAACAGCATATCCTTCTCTATGTTCACCTCCTAATTAACAATTAAAAAAGAAACAAATAACACAAATTAATCCTAATTAGTTAGCAGTGACAAAATTCAACCAATTCACCGACCTGTTGTTCACCGGCGACATCTTCCTTCGCATCCTGTTGCTTGACTTGAGTCGAAGTCTCCCCCGACTCGGGCCTTAAGACGATGTACATTCTCTGCACGTCATCGGAGCTGTGTGGTTCCTCTTTGTCTACTTTAGGCCTGTAAAAGAAGTATATATCTCCTCTTTCCTACGTATAGTTATATAACTTACATATAGTTATATATCCATCGATCAAAAATTATTTAACAGTTAACACACAAACATAGAGAATTGAATTAAGGGGGAAGAAAGTATACCTGAATCTCGACATCTTGTGCCTTCACCTCTTGATCTCCTTGTTCCATTGTTTCCAATGTGTGTGACGACTAGAACGACAGCGGTTAAATATTAAAATGTACGGCTTGTTTTATGGTGACACGTATCACTTGCGTATGTTTTTCAATCGCAACGTGTCCTTTGCTTTTTATGCGACCTCTTCGTTTTGTTTGAAGTTATCGCAACTTCTATAATTCTCCTGAACTATACAAAGAATATTGAATATTAAATCAAACTAAAATCACCATCAACGACCACCCGCACGGCACGTGACACGTAAAATATTGAAATAATAATCAAGTCGATATAAGACACTATTGTTACAATGCTTTGAGTATGAAGTACTCGGTTACATTAGAAACGTATTGAACACCGGAGTTTTATGAGGACGACGATCTCACAATGTCCTTCCACTTTATAAATAACTTGAATAAAACTTATACATTGTTGCTACACGAATCCTAATCAAAAGATTAAGACCGAGGAGCAGTGCAAGGAGGGGGTTATAACCAAGGATTCAGCCTTGACAGGGTGCGGTTGGGCTTGGCTTCGACTGGGTTGGGCTCTGGCAGAACAATACTTTGATTGAGCTGGGCTTCGGCTGAACAATACTTCGACTGAGCAAGGTATCTGCGAGACAAAAACAACACCGTGAGCCTCGCCTCGGGCAGAAAGGGTTTTCTCCCCGAGACCACACTCCGGCGTGAGAATAAGTATTTGTGTTGATACGACTTTGAAAGGTAGAGTTAACAAGTAAGTAGTTTGTAGTGAAAGTGTTTTTGGAATGAATGATCTTCCTCTGGAATGGAAGAAGTATTTATAGTGTTGTTGTATGAGAATAAGACATGATCTGGTTCTATTCTTGGAAACCTATAGTCAATCATATGGGACTGAAGTCCCCTAGCCAGAGGTTTTATACCTTCCTAATGCAAAGGGTTTCTGACTGCCATTAATGTGGTTTGTCTCTATAGTTGACCTGGGAACTTTGGGACTGCTCTGATCTTCTGCCCATGTTTTGGCCTTACTCGTTTGTTATCTTGTGATTCTTTATTATCCCTTTGTAACCAATGAATGGCTTCCTTGGTTACCAAGTTTTATATATGAAATTCATAAGTGTTGGACATGAGGACTTTGCTTCCCCAGTGATGTTGCTTGCTTCCCTCCAAACCATGGCAAACTTTGTCTGTTTTCCCCAAGCCGCGGCCCATTGGCTTTGCTTCCCTCATGAGTCGCGGCCACTCCGGCCTTGTTTCCCTCATGAGCCGCGGCCACCCCGGCCTTGTTTCCCTCATGAGCCACGGCCACCCGGCCTTGTTTCCCTCATGAGCCGTAGCCACCCGGCCTTTTTTCCCTCATGAGCCGCGGCCACCCGGCCTTGTTTCCCTCATGAGCCGCGGCCGCTTGCTTGCTTTCTCCCAAGCCGCGGCCACTTGTCCTCGTCTCTCCAATCCTCGCCTTTTTAGGCGTAACATTAGTCATAAATCTTTTATTGTCTCGTATTTTGTCTAATTTTGGGGTGATATCCCTTCATGTCCCCCAGTCCAATGCTATGGTGTTCACCATATCATTGGAATAATAAAAAATCTCGGTTGACACCTGACGGTTGTACTTATCCCATCTCCTTTGTTGATGTGATTTGACTTTGTCATGAGTGCTTTAGCCATCGCTACTTCCTCGGTCCGCGGGTGCACTTGTCCCCGTGGTTCGGCATTTAATGGCCGTCGCGTCATTGGGCCGCGGCCCTAGGGCGGCGCCTTGCCTCCTTGTCCCCTTGACTTTTTCCCATGCCTAGTCTTTTCAATGTACCCCTAGGTTAGCTCTAGTGGTCACCTCGTGAGCCGCGGCCTACCCTTGGCCTAGCCGCCGCCTCGGGTTGCGTTTTCCATCGGGTCGCGTCCCACCCAAGGTGGGTTTTCCCTTCCTTACTTGCCTATATAAACCATTCATCCCTTTGCTTTTTACTTTGTGGGTTATTTCAACTTCTCTTCTTCTTCTTGCATTCTCTCTTCTCCAAGAGTTATTCTTCCGGTAAGTGTCGTTCCACTTGTTCTTTTTATGTTCATAATGGATGGTAGGAATGACATGAATACCCAGACCTCGATTATCACCCAAGATTACTTAGATAAATTTGTCTCCGCTATGCAATCCCTTTATATCTTAAGCCTACCGTTCCTCCTTCCGCATCAACCGTTAGGGATGCTCCTGACGGTATGATAGCTCTATATACTTCGTTTTTTAGTTTTTCTAACTTTCGAGTGCCCATTAGTCGTTTCTTATGCCTGCTTCTTAGGTATTATGACATCCACTTAACACAGTTTGTTCCACTAGGGTTGGTTAAGGTATATCACTTTGAGATCTCTTGTCGTGCCTTTAGCTTAGAGCCTGAGATAAATCTTTTTAGGGCCTTCTACAAATTGACTAAGATAGGTGAGTGGTTAACCTTTGAGAAAAGAAAAGCACCAAATCCTCCGCTTGCATCACGAACTGTTACTAGCTTAAAGCATTGGAAAGACCATTTTTTCTTTGTCTCTGCCCAAGTAGTTCCCTTTAAGATGAACTGGCTAGTTCCTGGTAAGTGCATTCGGGATCCCTTTCCTAAAAATGGTACATATAATGTTTCTGCGTACGATCTCCTAAAAGCTGAGCCTACCCCACTTCGTCGTTATTCCGAACATTTCCTTGTGATGGTTGGCATTAGTCGTCAGTGGGCCGATCCTAATACGCTTCCATTCATGACTTATCAAGGGGAACGTAAGTGATTTTCCTATCGTATTTTGTTTTGTGCTTCTTAGTATGTGCATGCTTCTTATTGTGTTGATTACCCGTTGCAGGTAT
>BJCO01824076.1:0-23185 GCA_018326465.1 Flaveria floridana | reverse complement strand
TATATTAGAGCGTTCCCAAAAAAACTTATGTTCTAAATTCAACCTTAAGACTTCTATTTATAAGGGAGTTGAAAGCAGGTGAAAGAGTTTGAGAGGCGATGTGGGATGAGAAAGTTTTCAAAACTCGATGTGTGATGTTGAATTGCAATTGCGATTGTTGAGTAAAATTATTATTATTTTATTATATATTATTATATTATTATAATTAATTCAGCTGATTAACTCGTTTTTCTCTTATAACTTTTAATATATAACGTATTATGAAATTTTAAATATGTCGTTATGACGAGCTTATTTTTCTTTACGAGTCAACCTAAGTTTCGTAAAAAACGGAGTAGGTTCGAATATAATATATTATTATTATATTCAAACGGTCTCTTATAACATAAAAATTTCATCTAAAAATTTCAAACTTTAAATAGACAATTTACTCATTACTTACTCGTTTTAAAAATATATGAAATGCGAAGTTTATATGACCCAAACGCTCGGATTGTTACATCCCCCAATTTGCACATCCCCCAATTTGCACATCCCCCCAATTTGCACATCACTTTTAAAGCCCCACAGTCCACACCACATCAGACACACGCGTACACTTCTTTTATTTCTCTCGATCTCGATCTATAGGCAAAAATATACATGCATGCATACGTATGTATCATGTATATGTTTAAACACATGCATTTACATTATGTATTGTTTATTTTATAGATGTTTACAAATTATTACTTAAGGTATAAACAAGTGTATGTTCTCTATCCTTGGTTTGAGCTAGTATGTCTAATTTTCAGGTGTAATGTTTGTACAGAACAAGGAATATATAAAATGATTATTTCATTCATTCTCTCGCATTTCCTCTTAAGATGGTAGGTTATATAGAAGATAAAGCTAAGAAGAGATTTGTACTCATATACATAAACTATTATCATTTCTAGCTCTTACTGACCCACATGCTTCATGACTGTATGTCTTTATATAATTAATGGAAACCATTAACGAATTAACAACGTTGGAGATACAATGTCATCAAATTCCAAACATGATAGGCAAATTAAGTCCACTTTCCGCGTCAATCAATTAAGACCAAACCACATAAAGACATTAAGGCGACACTTCTTGCCACCATAATGTCTCTTGGTTGAAATGCTTTCTAGCTGCTAGATCATATATCAGCTCTTGGTTGATATACCTCTCTTTCATTTTAATTTTTTGGCAATCCATTAATCCAAAATTTTCAACTGGATCAATAATTAAAAGTAAATCCATCTTCTCACTAATCATATCTTGCAATATATTAATATGAAACTGAGTCGTAACTTAATATTGTTTTACTATCCACAAAGAGACATTATGGTGGTAAGACATGTCGTCTCTATTCAAAATGTTAAGATCATAGAAGGTGCAAGTGATTAATAATAGTAGATTAAGAGTTAGTTCTAGAAAAAACTTGTCACAATTTCGCTATTATTGACTGTGAACACTTACAAGAACAAGAGCCTATAATTGTGGGCAAAGTTCATGCATTAATTTACGACAAAGCTCTAGATATGAAAGGAATTTCTTAGTTTGGCATATTAGAATGGTTTTTCTGTTGTTGAACACATAAATATTTATAAGAAGAACAAGTGCAATAGGTAGAAAATGTCATCTACATTCTTGTTTAATAACCAAAGGTATTTTGGTGAACTATAAAAATAACAAATTGTTGTAACTATTTTTTTATTTCGTAACTAATTTGGCTAAATCATGGTTTTATCTTTTCGCTAAATCTAATATTATTATAAATCTAGTACTGTTGTAAATAAGTTTATTATTTTATATCTAATATTAATAAATAATTATATACGATGACACATATCATCAGTCACCACCATGCACATTCTTCCTCAAATTCATTTTTCCGCCTAAATTATATATTTTTTTTGTAAGTCAAATAACTAAATTTTGATTTTTTTCTTTCTCTCTTTTATGTTATAAATCTAAGTTCTTCTTAAATCAATAACTTTTATAAAATATTTTTTTCATTTTACAAAAACCATGTATTTTGATTAAAAAGTACACTAATTTTTTTTATAAAACTATGATTTTTTTCTAAAAGAACAAATTTTTAATTATAAAATATTATAATATTGATATTTTCAAAAGTTAATTAAAACTTGGAGTTCAAACAAGGAGATATTGATAATAAAAATGAAACTTCTTTAAAGCAATAATATTTTTAAAACAAATGTTTTAAAAACAATAAAAATATTTTATCAACTAACCAAAGTATTTATGCATACTAATTTCAATCATATCTTATATCAACATAGTATTTACAGTTTCTAACTCTTCATGAATAAATATTTAGTTTTTTAATTCAATCTGTGTGGTATACGAGGTTATATCCTAGTGTGTAATATACCTTTTTAAGCGGCATGGAGCCCGTTAAAACTTGCTTGGTTAATGCCAACAAGTTTCATATGTTTAAGAATAAATATCTAATGGTTAATAAGTCTAATAATTCGTAGATAAGAATATGATCGTTACTTTTTACTCTATTTATGAATAGTTTTTCAAAAACGGACTATAAAGAGCAAGTTTTAAAATTGAAAGATATACGGAATTAGGATTAGAAATGAATTGAAATAGCAAACATGTCTAACTTCATCGGTAGATTGCTTGTTGAACTAACACTCATTTATCATTTTGTGTTCATAAGATGATGTCGCAAAGTTTGGTAGCCTTAAAAAGCAAATGGTTGGTATTACCATTATTAACCCACAAAACCTTGGTTGTGTGAAATTTCCTTAAATAAGGAAGTGGGGCTTGTATTTTATTCTTACTTGAAAATTATTTGTCATTTATCAACTTAAAAGTAGAATAGGTTTACCTAATGTGAAATTAAAATCAACTAGAAATTGAGGCCCGCGCGTTGTCGCGGGTTTCTTTCGGGTTTGAAATTTTAAAAAATTATGATATGCATGTTATTAGGGGTAAAAAAACTATGATAAATAAAAGAAGAGTAAGCGTCTCAGATGAAACCCTTTAAAAATGTTAATAAATACAAATAGAGTTTAGATGATCGTTTAGGATTATTGAGAAATTACTTAATGTATTTTGTACTCTTGTATTTTTATACTTGATAATAATCTAAACGCATCCAAATTTATATAAAATGTCAATATTGTATTATCTATTTTCTATTTTCTTTACAAATAAGTAAGATTTGTTGTTTATTTATTTTAAAAAAAGCATACAAACAGAAGCATATATTTAATTCATTGGCCGGAGTCTTAAGGTCAGATTTTTAATATGTCAAATATTGTTTTATATTTGAGCTAAACAGAAAAAAATGTTAATTTATAAATGAGAACACAATTTTAATTATATATCAGTTATAGACTTTAAAATAATCTTATGGCTACAATATATTAGCCATAAAATTATATATAAAGAATGAATGATTGTCTAGTTTAATTATTTCATATATCTATACCTATTTAAATATAACTTACTAACTTAGCTAAATAAAAAATTAATAACTAAATTCTTACTTTCTAAATTTTGTTGATTTTCTAATCTTGTTTTAGGCTGTCAGTTATTAAGTAATGGTAAAAATAATTAGTTTTACCCTAAGATAACAATCAAAGTCAGCATTATACTTCGAGAAACTATAAATTAAGAAAATGAAAGAATTTAATTCCAAAAGCAATTAATGCCTCCCCTCTGTTTGCAAAAAAGACTTAGATCATTCATAGTAAATACTGTATTTCTATTTTTATCTCTATTGCTTAGAGATTTCTTGTACATTACATCTTCATCAGCATCTTCATCTTCGTCTTCATCTTCAAACTTTAGATTTATGTGAATATTGATTCTTTAAACATAGAGATTTACAATTTATCAATCTCTATATTTTTTATGAGTGATAACAGAGAGATTAATAATAAAATAAGTATTTGTAAGTGAGATAAAGATAAAGATAAAGAATGAAATATGGAATGTAAACAAAGTTAAAAGATAATTGTAAACATATATGAAATTTAATTAAAATATATATAGGAGAAGGAGATTATGTTATGAATGCTCTTAGAGAGAGAAACCAAAGAAACTAACATACATGTGTGTGAGAGAGATAGAGGTTGAATGAATTTAGAGAGAGAAAGGAGGGGCCAATCGGCTCTTGGTGAACCCCGGAGGGTTTTTCGGCCTTCCATGAAAATGACAACCAAACTGGCTCTAGGTGGCTACGGCGGAACATCGCTTCACCACCCGTCAGCGCCACCCTGTGCTGCCACCGCCCGTCTCTGCTTAGGCTCATCGTTGTATTGTCGATGGAATGACAGTTCAGTACGTGTTCAGTCCCTTGGTTCATTTCTACCGAACACCAAATATTATTTAGTAACCAAACACATGCATCAACTAATTGTACATTATGCTTTGAGAGGATGCATGTAAGAGATAGTACAATATGCCTTGAAGAATGTAACTAAGGGTTGTTTTTGCAACTTATCAAAGTTCATTGGTAAAACTCTAAATTTCAAATTCCCCCTATACTCACCGACCACTTAGATTAATACATATTATAATATCTTATTTGAGAGCATTTTTTTCTCAGTACGTAAGATCATAATCATATCACTTACTAGAATATTATGATTGTAAGATTCGACTTAGTAATTCAAGTCTTCGATGTGTATTACAAATTATAAAGACTAATTGTATGGTCAATTCATATAAAGGTCTCAGTGCGAGACCCTCACTAAAAGCTTAGCCACTTGGACCCCGCAAGGGCCAAGCTAGGGGCTCAACTACCTAACTCGATTGATCATATTTCATGTTGATTTTATACAAAAACGACTAAGAGAATTGATGACATTTAAATCATCAAAAGGTTTCATGCATGATATGCTTGGATAGACTGTGTATTAGCAATAATCAAAACATAAGTGCGATGAGAGCAAACTAATTAACTAGTAGGTTGTGGGATATGTTATAATTCACTAGTGTATATATTATTTATGTATTAACTACTATATACACTATAATACTTTTATGGTTTAAAATAATGTATTCAGGGGTGAAAACACGTACCATTAGTATTAAAAATTCAAAAACAATGTAATTATTATTTGATTATATGTATTCGCAAGTGAATAAATAGTAAGTCTTCAATGATTTTAAATATTTAAACGTATGTAGATCAAGAACCATCAAGACTAAGCGCATTTCTTGGTAGAAAGATTTCCACATGGAAGAAGGAGAAGCAAAAGACCCACAAGTCTTGCCAACATATCCCAAAACCTACTAATTAGTTGGCTCTAACTATACTTATCCTTTGATTATTGCTAATACCCACTTTTCCATCCCACCATACCATGCAACTCTTTAATGCATATGTATTATAAAGTCGTGATTGTATACCGCTAGATTTAATAACGTAACATATACAAAATAAATGAGGTTGGTAATACATGTCTTAAGGAGTATGCTTTTTATGCTCGTATAAACAAGATGAGCTAGTATGACCTAAGGTGTCATAGTGATCTTAAACTTGCGTATAATTGCTTAGAGATATGTAAGTTCACAATAACGTAGTTAATTATAAATATTCTAACGAATTCATAGTCAAGTCTAAATTAATGTACTTATTTAGGTTTGTGAATTCGTTATATAGAAAAAATAAGAGTTACACCGGAAAGAAGGTTTGTGTGCATGTTCTCTTGTTTTTATATGACTTAAATTAAAATTAATACAGCTTCTCTTAATTTCTTTTATCCTATAAATATATTAATATGGTCATGATTTGGTTCTTTTTTATCATCTTTATTTAAAAAAAAATTTGTGATGTGCGTCAAACCGTATTGTAACAATGTATCAAACCAACTTGATAAATTTTAATGCACAATTATGTTACAACAAACTGTATTACACAACAATGCTCTAAGTTGTTTTAGCTGAAAGAACCTATTTTATTCATCGAATTAAATATAAACGAATTAGATCTCACTTAGTCATCTCTCATTCGCTTCATAAGTTGTGTACGTTTTTAATAAAAGCTAAAAATTAAATTTAACTAATACTTATTTTCATATATATTGACCACTACTATACCGGTGTCCACGCAATATGACATGAAACACAACAGACTAACACAGACACCGATAAAACGTCTTGACAATAATTTATGACTTATTTTGATACCTAACAAATGATAAAATTAATAGTAATGATATCTAATAACAGTGATCGATCAAAAAATTTTATTTTTAGATATTAAATAACAATATATTAAATAATAATAACATTAAAGATAATAATTTTGTTTTAAGTTAATTTCAATTTTGTTATGATTTTATAAATCATATTTAATCCATGTAATACATAAGTTTCTAACATTGTTGGTAAATAATAATTCATATTGCTAGTTTGATCGATGACACTTCTAATTTTTACTTTTGTTGTCAAGGACAATCTTATTAGCATAGTCTTCATAAATTTACACTTCATTTAGGAATAGATTTCACTTGTACGCTTCCCCGTTCACAACTATGATTGTGAACAAAATCGAATGGAAATCAAAGGTAAACCTATGAAAATAATGATACATATGCATACATGTATATTGGTATGAGCTTATATTAGAGAACTGCATTTACATTGCATGTTCTTTCAAATAAGAATACTCCACACAGAAAACGATATTGTACATAAGTCAAGTTTTAGCAGTATATTGTGATGTACTTATGATTACATTATGTGAAATAAAAGCTCCATGAAATGACATGTTTGTAAATAAGTGAAACATTATTAACATGATAGCGTAAGCATTTTGTGTTATCCTACATGTATTACTAATTATACTGTAGTATAATCATTGTTGCATACACTGATCATGAGTAAATATAGTGTGCGTTCATGATCATACTACATATGTTACAGATAATACGTACTTTAGTGTAAAATGTAATGGGTATGCATTGATGAGCGCAATGCTCTCTTACTATGTCAATGATGATACATGTGTTATATATCGACGTTATGCACATATTCGATGTTTGTCGTTTGTTTGTGATATATTTTGATTGTGATCTATGTTATTTTTTCGTCCGTGTTTGATTTGTTTTCGTTAGTCTATTTTCATTTTGATTTATTACTCGCCAGATTTAGATACAGATTTTGTAATTGATTTTTTGATTTATATCAAGGTTCCCTTTTTATGTAAGGCCTTTGAGGTTATGGGTTAGATCTAACGAGGGTTTTATCATAGTTTGTGTGATTCCTCTAGAATTAATGAAACTAAATGATGCACCTGATGTACGAGCTTCTCCCTTTGAGAGACGTGTCAGGTGAACACTGTTAAAACAAATGTATTTTGATTTGTTCCCATTCATTTTCCATTAACTTTGTTCTCATTCTTTCGATTTGAATCCAATTTTCTATTTTAGTGCAATACATATGAAACTTAAGGTAAAATGTTCTGACACGTGAGAAGAAAAGAACTTAACGTCTATCTTACCCTAGAAAAAAGCTTATATCACATATATGAATATTTTTACTACCCGTATTTCATGTATAGAAAATTGTTCTCATTTTAGAAAGTAGTTGAATTTGAAATTGTTATCATTTAAATCTCTTAATACGTTAGGAAAATCTAAAATTCAAAACATCAGTTACATGTTTAGTTCTAACACATAACCCCGAACCAAACCCAAACTCTCACCTCTACATGTTATTAAGTTGCTTACAATGAGAATCATAAAAAACTCTGTTTATCTATAAAGAATTTTAGATTATTTGTCGGAAAACAAAACAAAACAAAACTATAAACTTTGGAAAGTTGATATTTTTGGTGGAGATGGAATAAAATATGACAAAAACTTAAATAGGAAGGTTGATGTTACCAAACGCACACTGCCAAACTAGGATAGACCAAAAGCATGAGTTTAGGTAGATAATGGAGGGAAGATGGCAGATTTAATTATTTGCACATGCCACACTCTCTAGAAAATGGAATTAACCTAATCAATTTAATATTATATTATACTATATTATACTGATATTTATTTTACTAACTTGCAACTTACACATCAACATGGATATATTCTCCCCAATAGTTAGCATCTTATGCATTAACATTTGTAAACTGTTGTTGAACACCCTGGACCCTATGTATCAGAAATTGTACCTTTTCATTAGATATTTGTAACTTGAGCTTTATTACTTGTACATTGGATTTGTTAATACTTAATAGAGGTGTTTGGGAAGAAAAAGAACCTTTTGCTTCTACGCAATCGGAATACACCCAAACTATATATTGAATCACATGATATAGATGGTGGTTGTTTTCAAACCATAAAAAAAGAGCTATTGATTCACATAAGCTTTCTTAATGAATTATAATTTATCAAAATAATTACAATTTAGAGAAATTGTATTCAGATTTCAAATTTGTCAAACAAAATGGTAATTTATGGGAATTAAAACCCGTTAATTAATTTTCAGATTTTCACAAAATAACTACGATTAATTTGTAAGAATCCAACAATTAGTTTTGGTAATTTTAAGTATTTATAGTTCATATTTCCACTTCAAATAATATCATTATAAGAGGAAAAAACCATTGTAGGAATACCAACGAATTTTTTTTTTAATAGTTTAAAATATTGAACAATTGAATTCTAATCCACATTCACAATTTAACATATTACACTCTTTAACTTCCATTTCTGTTATCAAAAACATTACTTCAATAATCCTTAGAGATTCATCCATGATTTTCGTTCATTTACACTCGCAAGAATGATTATGAGTTAAATATATAGAAAGACGCATCTTCTTTATAACTAAAATTAAAAGACAATCAAATAAAACAAACGTAAACCTGAAATGATAATACATGTAAAATTGCCGTTCACAAAAAAAGGCTAAAATTAAAGTAGCATTGTTCAAACTCTTGACATAAACTATTTTCTGTTAATATATCTTAATTGAACTATTAAAATCAAATTATTCGATTATAAAATTTTGATGATTGGTATTGTTTTTCTTGACATTTTACTTGTTTTATATAACTATTATTACAACTTCAGAAAACAAAAATTCTGTCTTCTGAAACACATTTTAATACAGCTCATTATCTGAAAATTAAAATGAAGTTTAATAATTTACAAATACGAATTAAATTAAGTAACCCAGCAGGCCAGCATGTGATCAGATCTAAAACTTCGATTAGATTAAATAAACCCGACACAAAGGAATTTAAGTACGTACATTCTGGTGGAAACAATAATAAGTTGTGGACGACTCCATTATTTTGCTTATTAGTTAATCAAACAAAAGTCAAACTGCTGAGTTTTAATAACGGCAATATGTAGAGGTAAATCATTTCAGTAGATCCAGAATTCAGGGAAATAATTGTACATAAACTTGTAATCCCTGCATCAAAAGTTGTACCATGTTTAAATATCGACACTTTTAATGTTCATTCACTTGGTCTTTTTGCGGGCTTCATATACGTAACTGAGAATCACCACAGCAGCAGTAACCAAAACCCCCACAGCACTTTGCGCCAACACGACGCCATCGGTTACTCTTTTAGAATTTGGGGTGAACCCTAATTCAGAGAGTTTCTTGTGTGATATTGCATAATCATTAAAGAATGCATCTTCATCCTGAAACATGGGAGGAAAGTAAGATTAGAGCACAACATATTTGAATAATCCTGGTGTATGAGTTTATATTATCCAGGAAAGAATTAATCAAGATTACATGATAATTGAAATCGATATTTGAGAGTTGCATAAAGGTTAGATGATTTAAGAAAAAATCAAGAGAGTAATCATTTATTGGGGATGATTATACGCGGGTGTTCATATCGGACGATGTTATCTCTACTTCATATTGCAACTTGAAATGTACAAACCTGACAACCTTATTAGTTTATTTTTATTTATACGTGAAATTTTTATCTGAGTATCTATTTTTTTCACCTATCTAATTTATTCTTGTGTTTCCACTTTATTTTGTATCTCCTTTGTTTTCTTAGGAGAGCGAGGTCTCAACTGGAGCGGTCTCTCTATCCTTCTGGATAGAGAAAAAGTGTTGCTCTATCCTACCCTCTTGAGACCTTACCTGTAATTTTGTTAGGAGTGCATTTTACAGGTAGCTTTTTTTTTGTTCAATGGTTTTCATTGGGTAAGATTTTGTATACTCAAGACGTGATGATACGCCAAGCGTATTTCATTGTATTGAATCATAAATGTATAATTTAGTTTGACATACTTGCCTAAAAATGTTTGTTTTAGTAATTTTCTCTTGTTATTATAGAGAGATTTAAGTGAGGCATGAAGAAATTGTGCTGTACAACTAATAGTTAGAAAGGGAATCTAAGTCATGTTATATCCAGGAGGATAAGTTTTATATGACAAACCTTGTACCAGAACAAGAACAGAACCTCTGAAAGGTTGTTGGCAACATGTGAGTTGCTATTATTACAAAGTTGGTAGGGTGGGGACGGTTTAAAAATTAAGAATGGGAGCAGACCAGAAGCCAAGAGTCCAGAGAGGGTCCCAACTGTCAATCTATGCAAAACCAATTACACCAACTGTATTTCGGCTTTAATGTTTGTTTGTCAATATTTTCCTATTTTAGTCGATAAGGGTAGCTTCCTACCCTATTAAAGGGCGGTTTGTTGGGGTGGGGGGCTAGTTGTATTAAATTATGGTTGAATAATATAAGTATCTAGTTAGATTCACGTATCTCCCACTGCTATCTCCACAACTTATTGACAGAATTGATATGTTATACCTAGGCAAATCCCATGTCAGCCAAAAAAACATTGGGCTCATAATGAAATCCCAACCTCAAATATCACAAACACGTTTTGCATGCATTGGCTATTGGCTATGAATGAAAGAACTCCACAATTAAACGTGATTAGGTGGGAGCAACCAAGAATGGGTTACCTCCTCTGAGGTCTCTACTTAGGCAGCCAAAAACTTATCCGTAAGCTCTAGTGGACAATCAAAACAAATCAGTAGCTCCTAGTGAACAAAATGGACGGTATTGGTTGGTATGAGATGCCGAATGTTAAATAATGAAACACTTCTATGGAAGTTCCAAACTTGAATGGAAAAGCAAGTACTACAAGATCTATTGCTATTTTAGTACATATATAGGATCAGCACTATGTTAGCAAGTAAAGTATGGTTTCTAGCCTTTTGTATCGCTTTTTTTCACCCAATAATATTAAGAAAGGAACCTCAATAGAACAGAGAATACCTTGGCATACAGCTCAACATAATGGCGGAACACAGGATCATCCAGCAATGCAATGTCTGTAGGAAGTTTCAATAGCCCCTCTGATTCCCCTTTCAGAAGTTCCCTGGTTCCACAAATATAGTGTCATTTCAGTTTTAAAAAACGAAGAAATTCATGATTTTATCATAAAGAAAAATGAAAAATGAGGCTTCAGCTAGTTATACACAAAATATGAGTTATCGAATTTCAGCGGCTCCCTAGTCCAGGGGCCTTCAAAGCCTGATCTATCTGCATGTGCTCTTCCCTGCAGCATCAAAATTTCACGAAAAAAACAAGAATGAAATGAAAGTTTTGATGATTATTACTTAGAATATTGAAAGAAAATCTTTAGGAAGCACTTTAAGGTATTAATCTAAAAAGTAATTAGTAACTTACCAGAGTGTGTCCTCCTGACAGGGCAACAATATCCTTGTCAGATAAACCCATGCGATAAAATATCTCCCGCAAGTGTGGTGCGCCTAAATTAGTATTACAGGTTCAGTAAAAAAAAGCAACTGATACTTACGTCAGTATGCAACCATGTTGATGAAAGTAACATGAAAGTAAAATACATAAGCATTAACACAAATCTCTTAGTGGACACTTAACCTTATGAAAACCTTCAAGGCTTTGATAGACCAAATTGAGAATGTTAGAAAATACAAAATGAAAATGATGGGCGGTAAACAAGTAACACATTTGTATGACTTTGCATCTAACTAGTGTTGGAAAGCATGTCAAGGACAATAAAGCAAAGGATTAAAGATATAGCGATTGAATATATTACCACGACAATACCAAACATGGAAATAATTACACCACTTCAGTAGAGGACCTGGCAAGGGATTTTTATTTTCTAGAGGATCACCAAACAACATCACCATAGACAGAAATAATGTGATGTACGGAATCCAAATTCAAAAGATAATGATGATGTCATCACAGACAACCATCTTTTTTATTTTCTCAAACTTGATTATGACGTCCAAATTTATAGTAGTATGGCTGACCCAAAGAAACCCCATTCGAGGTCGTTTAGGGGCACAAATAGGCACGTATTCTATGTTAATTAAGAAATAAGGTTTGTTTACATATCTTTGGTTAGGATTTATCCTTCTAATTAAACTTTATAGCATATAGGCAGTTTAGATTAATCCTCTCGGAGGGTTGATTCACAAAATCCTCCTATAAGTCTTTCGGTTTTCCTTTTGATTATGTTTTGAGTTCATGAAAGATCAAAGAATACCCATCTTGGACTTCCTTTATGTTCATTTAATTCATTTGTCATAGGTCTATTAATCATATTGATCCATCTTCAGGGTACCACAGAAGACAATGTACTTAATGCAAACTGATATCGTTGAAAGGAAGACTATGCAAATTTCCAATGCCCAATCTGCAAGTCTTGAGCCAGTGGATGATGTACAAAAAACATCCTTTGGTTGTATTGATATATTTATGCATAGTAAACTCCTGTATCATGTACATGATATAACCAGATTTGTATCTGAAAGTGAGGGTAGCAAAGAAAATAGTTGAGCTTGCCCAAGTCTTTTGTACTAAAAAGATCTGGAAGAGACTATTTCAGCTGAAATAGGACAGCATTTCCCCTTCCTAGTAGATAAAAGGTTTTACTACTTTATTTATTTATTTATTTCAAATGAATCAAATCCATAAGGATCATTAGCTTACTGTTTTAACTAATGCCAGGGTTATGGTTTTGATTTATTTTTTTTTTTTATTTCTTAGCTTCTAAATCGATTAGGAGTAGCCCTACTAAAGAGAGATGCATCCACGTTTGTAGGAATTTCACATGTCGAAAATTCTATTTTGGAGTTTTTCATGTTGGAAGCTCTCAAAATATATTATCTAAAGTCTGTTCATGCTTATAAAACCGTCAGGCAGTTAAGTTTGTCACAGAAGTGAGAAGCTACTAGGTAAATTGATGATCTCCCCTTACAAATATCCTATCTCCACCAGACCGCCAATATGTGTGTGTGTGTGCACCCACAGGTGATCATTTAAGATTCTATACTTTTGAGTAATGAAATTCAAACTTCAAAGTTGCCCCTGGAAACACCTTGTAACTACCAAGAAGCTATTGTAAGGGGGCGACATTTCTTACATGTGATTAAAATTAATGTATAAAAGTAGGATCAAAAACCTTTGGTAGCATTTGGGAGTCTTCCTTCCTTAGGGGAGATCTTCGAGTCCTAGAAAAAGATAATACATGAACATGAACATGAGAATTGAGAAGTAAACTTATTACAGGGAATAATTCCCATTGCATACTTATACAAGTGCTTTTGAGAAAGATTTCAAAATAAAAAATGCAGAAAAGGATAAGACATAGGACTAGTCCTGCAGGAAAGAAGCAAGAAAAAAAAAGAACTTAACAGAAAACTTTTAACAGAAACGAAAAAGTTATAAAATCAAGTTACCTTTCTACCAGGAACAAAGTCTACAGTAGGGCCACCAGTAATCTCCACAGCAACAACTCCTGCAAGCTACAAACAGAAAGTTTTTCCATGCTCAGTACTCAGTAGTAAAATAAACTTCACATGTCATGTGCCATGAGTGCTTGTGTGTGTGTCAGAATAGGAGTTAAGTTTCCACAAACAATAATCTGGAAATTCATCACTTTATTAAGAATCTCAATCCCCAAGAAACCCTTCTGACTGAATCTATAGAAACGAAATTATGTAGTACCAGTGTATCATTGAGTTCACCTGATATAGATCTGCATACGTAATCCTAGGATGTTTGGACTTTATTTCATCTGCAGTGAGAAAGAATATACCATTAAAGTCAAAGAGGAGAAGTGGTTTAGTCAAGTATATATTTTCTCTTTGTGGAGGCAAATATCTATTCTACCAAGAAGAATGATGTCAAGATTGAAACTGAAACAAAACATTGTTTTCCAAAATCTAACTAGGATAGGAACACAAGCTTTAGTTTAAGGAGTTAAACTTCAATCTTGACAGCAAAAAAAAAGAATCTTTCAAGAACTGAATGTAATTCCTTAAACTAAAACTTATCGTTAGCACCTACCCAAAATGGTTGCACGTACGGGTGCATTTTCAAAATGAATTGGCAATATCTGATTCCAATATAAGCCAGCCTAAATCATTAAACTAATCTTATTGTAACCTTAAGTTCTAAAAGTACAACAATAAGCTATGAACTCCCTAATCCACCCATAAAACAAGTGGCACCTCGAAACAATGTCATTTCTTTTTACTTTTGGATCTTCTTGGAAAATATATGAACCTGTGCATGTTTGAATTCAGTTCAAGTTTTCAGCATAACTGCATAAGTACCATCTCCAGGAAAACCTTACAACCCACTCAGGCATGACTCTGGTCCAATTGTCCAAATCCTAAACCCATTGAAGACTACATGCAATACTAAGCATACCCTTCAAGGGGGAGATTTCATGACTATAATATCATAACAAATGAGAAAATATAATGGTAGCCAAAGACTAATAACAATAAAAAATATGTGCTGGTGGCAAAAAAAAACATGATTGAAGAAATAACTTTGGAATCACAAACCTAATGAATAATTTTTGTTATTTTATAGTTCATGCTCAAGCAAGCCCAATAAAAAACTCAAAACTATTACTTAGTAGCATTTGATTGGTAAAGCACTATATGTGCAAGGATTAAATTTTATCAGCAAAATTTTTATTAAAGAAAAATGCCCAAATTTTTATTAATAACAAAGGTGTCTTTTGCTTTATATTCATAAAAATAAAGCTAAAGGAGAGATCATTTTGCCTCAATCATAGTTCAAAGGAAAATAAGATCATTCCTAGTGACCAACATGAGACTTAACAGTACAACTTCACATTAAAACAAGATCGCTCAAGTATTTAACATCAAACATCAATAGTGTAATATCAATCTTATCAATTCACTTGAGTACTTAACATCAAACTTAAGTCATTTAAAACTTTAGCACAAATGCTATTGACTAGACACAGTTTAGCACTAACCTCAAAAATGAATATCAACCTTACTAGTTCATGAACTTAAAAACTAGTCTATTTGACAACACACAAAAATCTAATTAAAACCTTCTATCGGACATAGTGAGCAACGAGTTTCTCTGAACTTTACTTGACAAATGGAACGTTTCAATTAGCAAAAGTATCATGCCTACAAGGCTACAATAGCAATCACAGTCCCTAAATCCTCTTCACATCAAAACTAACTACTTCAATCTAAACTACAACAAATAAAATTACCGCAAAAATCAATCGCAATCTTCAATCCATTATTAGATCCGTGACTATACTCCTCCGCGTTTCTGATCGAACCATTAGGACCTCCAGTCTTCGTGTTGACATCATAAGTTCCAGCATCATGCCACCTACAACATCACCTTCATCATCATGGTTCATGAATCCCAAAACAATCATCAATAACCTAAATACATGTTTAAGAGATAGATGAATTTCATCATACGCTAATCGAAGCATGATCGGCGCACAGTTCTTGTTGGCGATGAAAGCACGAAGCTCCCGACGAGCTTTATCGATCTCTTTGAGGTATTCGGTGTCTACAATAGGCATCGCCATTGATGATGAATTGCACACAGTGAAGGTGTGACTGTGTGTGTTCGTGGACTCTGAGGACTAGCAGACCACTGAAGATATAGATAGATTGGCTAAAATATTAGGAGCCAAAGAGAAGCTTTGATCCTGTGTGGTCGAGTCTGTTCAAAACTCGTGCACCCGCCAATCTAAAGTGAAATTCCGCCCACGTGGTTTGACTGGGAGTATAGTATACATTATCTACGGTGTAGGTTGTTTCACGTTGTTGATAATATAGTTTTATAATCATCTATTTATAGATTTTCGAAATAATTCTTCTAAAATTGTATTTTTAATTTTAGGAAGCGTGTGTGACAAAACGATAGTTGTTGTAAATTGTAATGTTCTAAAAGTTATTTTGAACGTTTTTCAAAAACTATTTTAACTATTAAGGCATGTTTGGAATTGCTTTTAAAAAATAATTTTTTTTTAATAAGTTAATAAGTTAGTATGGAGTGACTTATTAACTTATTATCTTACAACAATCACATTACTAAACACTGTAAAATGACTTTTTAACTTTTCAAAAGTTAAAAAATTAAAAGTTGATAAAAATAAACACTCCCAAACGCCCACTTAATGTTAGTGTTTTTTTAAACCGGAATTATATATTGATGGTTCCAACTATTCACTGTTTAATAGTCTCAAAAGTCACACACATGAAGAATGTAAGATTGTTAGTCTTTCGCAGTCCGTTAAAAGTTATATTATTTCTTTATGTTTGGTCCATTAGTTGGTAATGGAACCAATGCGCTTGATTTATGCAATATGTTTGTTCCGGTTTCAAAATATTGATCACTTTCTGGCATGGAATATGATTTATACACCACTAAAGTTACTTAGAGTTTATACCGCCACGTTATTTATATTGTGAATATTTTGATGACATACAAATCAAACTTCTTTGAAGAGACAAAGTGTTGTATAACACATCAAAATCCAGCAAAGTAAATCAAACTTCTTTGAATAGACAATGTGTCGGATAACACATCAAAATCCAGCAAAGATCAAACGCATATTCCACCTCTTTTTACCGTCTTTGTCTAATATATTGAAAACTAACTGCTTCAGTGTTCCAATTAAGGAGAGCATCTCGCTAGTCGACCCCAAAAAAACCGATAAACAGGCCGGGCCCGGACCAAGAGCAACCAAACACACACAAAATAGTCTATCCTCAATCCCTGTTATTCATCTTTTTCAGTTTCAGTCCCAGGCCCGATTCTGACAAATGAACACTCCTAGTTTAAATTATCTTTGCCTTGTTAAACAAACAGCATTAACGGTTGACGCTTTAACCCGCTAGACTGATTTGGTTTTCAAGGTTCCCAAAAAAAAAAAACTTGAAAACCAAGTCCACAGAAAACTATTAACCAAGGGGCAATGTCATCATTACATCTTTTGCTTTGACCTTAATGTGGTGCGTAATAATAAGCTAGTAGTGATTACCTAGACAATGTGTTTACTCTAGCATCCAAATCCACAACAACCCATCCAATAAGGTATTACAACAAAGGTGAACAAAACTACCAATCTCAGAAAAACAATTTAGTATTTAATGTACACATGTTTTGTACAACAAACAAAACATCAACATTTTGATGCCAAAGTATTGAAGTTGGTGAAACTTCACCATGCCTCTATATGTAATTGTCTTTCACTCACTGAAAACGATGGAATCAAGACACTGTCCTCCATTGTAGCTCGATCTGGATCTTTCCGTTCCTCGAATCAATAAGATGGTACTTCTCATTGATCCTTCTGTTGTGCACAACATCAGCCAGACTGATGTCAACGTAGCCCAATGATTCCTGTGTTTTATACAACAAAACAAGTAGTTAGTAGCGCTAGTTGTTATGAATAAGTTCAGTAGATCACGTATGTTGATCATAACAATAATACAGGTGGCAATATCGACCCGTTTAGCTAAAAGAGTTGATTTTGGTAATTTATCTCCAATGAGTCAAACGAGTCAAAGTGAAAAACGTAGGTATAAGGTAAGAAAAATAAATTTCCAAATAAAGATTATTTAAGATGAGGCATTTTAAACTTTACCCATTTTGGATTAACTAACTTTTGTTTGTTTTCTAGTTTAAGGTAACCAAGTTTCATTTTATTTTTCCTATTTTGGGTAGGCGGGCTGCAGAAAATGGTTACTAGTACTACTTAAACACGTTAAGTATAGAGGTTACCTATAATAATGAAAAAATCAATAATCTTTACCTTTTTAGGAAAGAGAAAACTACTATTATTTCAAGGACAAAACTTTGAGCAAAACTAGATGCCTATTTATGCAATTAAATAAACAAACAAACAAACATACCCAGTGTATCCCGCTGAAGAGCAAGGTCTGGGAGGGGTATATGGTGGCAAGTCTTTCCTCTATCTTGAAAGATAGAGAGACCGCTTCCGAAGAGACCCCCGACTCGTTAACAAAGTTTTGTCCTTGAATAATTAACAATAATCGTTTGTAATTAAATAATTATTTATGCAATTAAATAATTAACAATAATCATTTGTAAATTCAAACATGGGCAAAAGGCAGCAGGTCAACCCGACCCAAGCAAAAATTACTCGTATTGATTCATTACTACCCAATCAGCCCAACCCAACCCGTGACACGAAAATTCTCTAGGAGCCCATGGAATAGCGCAGAGAAGTAACAGAAATCAATCAGCCCACATAACGAATCCAACAGCTTAAAATAGCAAGTTTGACCATAAAAGTTCACAATTACCTTGGGATGCAGTAGCCCAATCCTGGATGAGGCACTAGCAACTTCCACATGCAATTTATCATTCACAGGTGGTTCCTCCAGTTTAAACTTGAACTCCTCATCCCATCTCGGATCTCTGTTCTTCTTTATATGCTGCACGCGAAAAAAAGTTAAAACTTAAATATGTACAAAATCAAATTATAGCCAAAAACTTAAGTTTTGCGAAACGATACCTTCGTTTTTTTCTCCTCTCCTTTAAAAAGAATCCTGACATAAGGGTTAGTGTGGTGTTTTCCTTCAACATCTTGAGCTTCATGAACTCTAACCACTAGTTCACCGCCACCAGGCGGTGTTCCTTCAGATGCCTTTTGAACAGCTCCAGCATCTTCAAAACTAGGCTTATCTTCATCCTTAAAAGGTTTATATAACAATTCTAACACAATTTGGCCGCGTGATTTCTCGTTTACAACATCATTGGGATCCATATTTTTCAAGAGATCGAGCGTCAGGGTTTTGGGCTCATCAGGTACAAGTTCCTTCAAGGGAACAACATTCATGCCCATCTTGTCATGTTTGCCAACCTGAAAACAAGACATTCAACAGGGCATTTGGTACATATTCACCACTAAATAAATCTCAGAAAACCCATGTCAAATTTAAATCAGTAAAAATGAGAACGCAAGTTTATGGTAAATATTCACCATTAAATAAATCATAAATCAAGTAATAAACCGATCTGAAGAGTCTTTTGGGAAGTAGACGGTTTGTTATCTAGAAAAGATATCACATCACAACAATGTGGCTTAGCCAGCGCACTATTTGCACCTCCAAATATCTACTTTTGAAGGTCGGAGTACTCACTTCAAAAATAGTAAGTGTTCAGTTCTAAGGAAAAGGTTGTCAACCGTGTTGATTTTAGTAAACGATAATATGTAAACTGAAAATAAGGAGTTAAATTTGTAAAGAAAAACGAATATTCAAATTTTAATAAATAAGTCAGATTCGAGGTTTAAAGATCAAAATGATCTCTTTTGGAAGGGTGATAGCTTCGATCAAAACAAGTGAGCAAAAATAAGCAAAATCATACTTGTTCCCAATCATAAACTTGCAACTCTACAGCTTGTGATTCCGGATCTTTAACAACCATATTGAATTCCTCATTCCATTCCGGATTCAAATTCTTATGCTTCACAGTAGTCTTCTTTGATGGAAGCTTACTTTCAGTGAGCTTTATTTTCACATAAGGATCAGAAGCACCTAAAAGATCTTTCTTTTTCAACTTCATCGCCTTCAAAACTTTAACATGAAGGATCCCTACGGGTTTCTTCAGGGCTCTGCAAATTGTTCAATAGTCAAAATGATCAAGATGTTGACTTTTACAAAGACATGCTCATTTTCCACTGATTACACATAACAAAAAGATATAATTATATAAACATACTTGGATGGATCCAATATTTGTACTTCTAGAGTTCTAGGCCAAAGATACATGTTGGCAACTTGCTCTTTGATTTGTTCCTGCACGTGGTAGCTTTCAAGATCATTGATTTTAAAAATAAAAGTCCACCAATTGACATGAAGCCAAGATAATTATCCACATATGAATAAGAAACTTTTATGAATAGTAATATACAGCATTTCAAACATGACGATAATACATGGAGAGATAGCTAGTTAACCATGATGTTCATTAGATATCATGTTTATGATAGAAAATGGAGACATAATATCCGTAACGTAGCTTGGAACTTAAGAGCATACATAAAAACTCTTGTGTTATAAAGTGGCTAATTTGAGCACCACCTACATAAAATAAGTTAAGCACAGTTGTCATCTACATTTACCTGGACAAACCTGTACAGTCCAGGAATTGACATTAGGTCAGCCCCGAACAACCTGAGCCCAAAGTCAACATGTGGCTGCAAAATAAAGGAACAAGTGAGGAAAAAAAACTGTAAAATTAATATATTTCTTGTTAGATTATTAGTAGGATATATGAATTTGGCTACTTTCTATAATGTTTCTTAAACTCTTTTCACAAATTATAATCCTTTCGAAGAAAGTGTGTATTAATATGGGCAGATGATTCTGATATGGGAGAAGTATCATGGTATTACTTAACAAGTTAAAGAAATTAGAAGCCTCTAACTTTAACAAGAATAACATGAGAATTTATGTGATTAAATATTTACAAATGTTCCTCAACACAAAGAATGTTGCAAAATAAGGTCCTAAATTTTCCTGAATTAATAAAAAAAAGTTTACAGTTCAAGACTTGCCAACGTGACTCGAAACAAGGTGTATTTTTATGTGTTTTGGAATCTAACAAAAGGAGACCTGTTTACCTTCTGCATGAGAGAGACACAGATTTTAGCGAAACAAGGAAAGCTAGGAACAAGTGGTTTTAGAGTGATACGAGGTAAAGCAAAGACTTGTAAATCCACCACCTGAATTGTAATATTAAGTAAACAGACAGATAAAATTTTGCAGAATATTTTCCTTTAAAAGTGAAAGAAATAAATAACCTGAACAGTTGCTTTTAACCCAAATGATTTAGCAACAACGGTAACATTAGGGTTTCCAGCCCATTTTAGGGATGGTTCCATAATCAACTCTTTCTCGCCAGTAACATAGACCTTCATCCCTAAAAAAACAGGTTCTTGATATTATACATCAATATTGCATACTCATATGATGTATTTCAACGTTTTAACTGAACACATAATCAAGAATAAATGTTTAACTGTTAGTCACATGTCAGTCTAACATGTCCCATTATAAACAAAATCCATGATATAAAAAATGGTATTTAAGCAAATAGCTTGTACATTTTTTAAACTTTGTACAGATGACATCCCTCTATTCAGAGTAAAGTTTCCAGAGAACATCTCGTAGGAATTCATGAACTCCTTGCAATTAACATAACAAACTTAACACTTGAACTTGTAATAAAAATATGTGGCAGCCCCGCTTACTTATAGGTGAGTGAGCATAATTGTTTTCCTTGGGATAAAGGACCTTTATTGCAATTTTTAGGTGATATAAAACATAAATGAGGTGCCAATTTTTTTACTTTTTCCACCCTAAAAAAATCATGTCTCTTGAATATTTTAATTCAGATGTTACCAAGAACCAATTTACTCACTAACGATCATTTCAAGATATTGATGTTGACTGTGTTCCACAAGTTTTTACATTTTTTTAAACAGCCCTAATCTACTCCATGTCTCAAGTGAGACTTGAACCCAACACCTCATGGATGGAGGGCATACACCTTAGCCACTGCCCACTAGGCTATGCTAGTAGATGTGATTCCACATGTTTTTACTAAATTGTTTTTTTCAGGGGTATTTCAAGTATTCCCTTATTAGTTGGAAACGTTTATCTAACAATGTGTCAAAGTCAAACAGCAAGTTATTTGGAACAGAGATAAGTGTATAAGAGAAAAATAATAATAATAACTTTGAGTATATTTATCACAATTGGTGACAAAAAGTAAGATACTGAAGCAAACGTGTAGCATCCTTTCATTCAAATTTAAGGTTCACAAATAGAATTAAGTGTGTTGAGAAATGTGGATTATAAACTACAGGGACCAGTCTTGTCATTGTTAGATAGTTATAGTTTCTTCGGGGGTTAATAACTTGTTAATTCTTCGGGGACTATTTCTGTCAAGTGCATAAATTGTTTGTTGAGAGTTTGTTAATTGTCGTTAATAGTCGTTGTATAAATGGGGATTAGGTTTTCAATTTCAAAAGATCCATTCCTTGTGATTTCTCACAATCAATAAAATTCCTCTTGAATTGTTCATGTTATTGATCTTGTTCTTGTTTCTTGTTCTCAATTTCGTCTCTAATATCAACAATTGGTATCAGAGCCACGGTAGTCTGGAATTCAATTGATCAACTGTAATCCGCAGTTCACTGTCGATTGGTGATTGATTTACGCTGAGCGTAATCAATTATAATCCGGTGTTCATCGTTATTTGATCAACTGAGGTCTCGTTGGCTCGATTCAGAGAATTGAATCAAGAAGGTGTTTTCGAAGGTTCTCAGGCATCCTTCCGAAGAACAATTAGCTTCTTCCGAAGGTTAATCAATTTCTTCCGAAGATGGTATCGACTACAAAGTTCGATCTTGAGAAATTTGATGGTAAGAATGACTTCAGCCTTTGGCGAGTCAAGATGAGGGCGTTGCTGGTACATCAAGGATTGGTGGAAGCACTTTCAGGTGCACCACCAGAACTGCCCGCCATTGATGACAAAAACAGAGAGGCTTCCGAAGCCAAGAGGAAGGAAATTGAAACAGCATGGCAGGAGAAGAAGGAAAAAGCACATAGTGCTATCATTTTAAGTTTGGGTGATCGGGTTCTAAGGGAAGTATCCAAGGAAACAACAGCAGCAGGAATTTGGTCTAAATTGGAGGGGTTGTACATGACCAAATCCCTTGCAAATAGACTTTACTTGAAGAAAAGACTGTATACTTTTCAGATGAGTCAAGGAAAGTCTATTGCAGACCATACGGATGAGTTCAATAAGTTGATACTTGATTTGGAAAATATTGAAATAAGTTTGGATGATGAAGACA
>BJCO01824049.1:0-11037 GCA_018326465.1 Flaveria floridana | reverse complement strand
ACGTAAATGAATAAAGATAAGTCTTGCAAGCAAACGTACAGAGGTGAGCGACTCGGTGTCGCAAAAGACTCACAGGACAAGTGCAATCCTTGAGATTGCCATAGAGGTGAGCGACTCGGTGTCGCAAAAGACTCACAGGATAAAAAGGGAAATTATTAAGATTGCCATAGAGCTGAGTGACTCTGTGTCGCAAAAGACTCGTTAAGGTAATGATAAAAGTACGGATTGAACGAATGATGAATATAATAATGCTATTACAAAAGTGTACGTATGATGCATGATCGCACATAAAAGTAAAGAACAGTTCTTATACAAAAGTAAAGTACGTTTTATTATAAAACTGGAACTCACTCAGCAACACTGACTTTTATGCATTTTCAGTTGACAGGTAACAGGTTGCTGAGGATGGCACATGGGTGGAGCTACTTGGCGGGCACGACTGACATCCATTCTTGTTTTGACGAAACTGTTGTTTTATAATTCATTCAACCAATCTTTTGTGACTCATGAACTACAATGTATTGCTTAACAACAGTGTTTATAATTAATGTATGGTTTTTGTTAAATTAATTCCGCTGCCTAAAATTGTATTATGTAATGTTTTATGTGAATATTGCTGTGAATGACCAAGTGTGAGGTCTCCGGGAACGGGGCCTTACATAAGAATTGATTAGAATCGATCAAACGGCTAGGGTTGATAATAATCGAAGTGTTACGTTTTTTCACGAATTAAGTGGTATTTATATGTTACAGCTCTCATTCGTACGACTGAGCCATGCGTATGGGTCAGTCATGCGACTGAGTCGTACGATTGATTCATTCGTATGACTGATTCATTCGTATGACTGAGTCAGTCTTCTAACTCAATCGTGCGATTGACTCAATCACCTGGTTCAGTCGTGCGACTAGCCCATTCGCATGGTCCAGTCGTGCAACTGAATCATGATACTTAGTTAAACATATTCCTGAACCTTTAATGATACAGAACTATGTCTAACAACTGTAAACCTATAACATGTTCATATAAGCGTGTAACAATAAATCATATTAATAGATATAACATTTAACAACCAATAAACATTCCACGAAGAGTTTTTCATTTCATATATCAAACATTACATACATGTTACAAAATGAAAGTCAAATACATTTGAGCTCACTAGAACTAGAACTAGGGACATGTGTACCAACAAAAAACATAACGAGAAACTCGTAGTATCCATAACGCGTGTGAAAAGCTGTCTTAGGGATATCTTACTCCTTTACCTTCAGCTGGTGGTAACCAGATCGAAGATCAATCCTCGAGAACCAACTGGCACCTTGCAGCTGATCAAACAAGTCATCGATCCTCGGTAATGGATACTGATTCTTTACCTTTAACTTGTTCAGTTCTCGGTAGTCGATGCACATCCGCATGCTACCGTCCTTTAACTTCACAAACAATACTGGAGCACCCCAAGGAGAGATACTCGGTTGAATGAACCCTTTATCCATCAACTCCTGCAGTTGAGCCATTCGCTCTTTCATCTCGGTAGGAGCTAATCGATACGGTGCTTTGGCAATGGGTTGAGTACCGGGTATCAGATCAATCTAAACCTCTATCTCACGATCCGGTGGCACACCTGGTAAGTCTTCTGGAAACACATCCGGAAAGTCACATACCACTGGTACATCGGAGAACTGTGGTACTGACGCATCCACATTCCTTGCGTAGGCAAGGTAAGCAGTACATCAACGTCTCATGCACTTCCCCGCCACCGCCATTGAAATCACCTTTGGAATCGTAGTAACGCGATCGCCGTACACTTTCATCAAACTTCCATCGGGAGCAACTAATCGAATCATCTTCTTGCGCCACACGATGTTCGCTTCATAGGTTGCTAACCAATCCATCCCTAGTACTATATCAAATCCACCTAGGGCATCACATGCAATTTAGCAAAAAAACTATGACCTTCTAATTCTATGGCACAGTCCTCTATCATATTAGTAATTCTAGTGGACTTACCAATAGTGGTTTCTTCATTGAAAGGATGACTAATACTTCTACTACTAATGAATAACTTATCACAGAAAGAAGTAGAAATAAAACTCCTACTAGCACTAGAATCAAATAATACAGAGGCACAAATTTGATTTACTAGAAACATACCTGACACGACATCGGGATCTACTCTAGCCTCCCCCTGCGTCATCGTGAATGCTCTAGCGGTTGTCTTCTTCCCTCTTTCTTCTGTCCCCTTCTTTGCTCCAGAACTCTCAGCCCTTGGTTTCTTACACTCCTGAGTCAGGTGGCCTACTTCAAAACAGTTGTAGCACCTTGCTACCCTGCAATCCCTAGAGATGTGGCCGACCTTCCCGCACTTGAAACAAACATTTAGCCTCAGCATACACTCAACAACGTGCTCCTTTCCACATTTACCACACTTCTTCGTTCCCGAGCCTATTGCAACCCGTCGATCATCAACCCTCGCTTTCTTGTTGTTTGGAGTGAAACCAAAACGTCCAAACCTCTTCTTTCCCTAGATCTTATCACCATCACCTGTCTTCTTCACCTCAACTACCGCTACTTCCCTCTTATCATACCACCTACCCACCAGGTCCACCACTGATCGAAAGGTACTCGGCCGGGCAGCGATCAAATGCATGCAGATGTCGGCTGGCAACCCCTGAATGTACTTCATGATCTTCCTCATCACCAGCATCACCTAATCCAGCACCAGCCTCGCCATTTCATTGAACTTGGTGGTGTATTGTTGTTGTGTCAAGGTACCAGCCTCCGGCTGCTGGAACTCCCTCTCTATCTTGTCGAGTTCTCGATGAGGATAGAATTCCTCAATCACCAGCTTCCTCAACTCCAACCACCTCATCCCTCTTATGGCCCTGCTACCCCCAGCCTAGACAATAGTGTCCCACCAGCATAAGGTCACATCCACAAATGAGCAGGTAGCAAACTTCACCTTCTGGTCCTCTCGGCAATCACTGATGTCGAGTACTACCTCCATTTCTCTCACCCATCGATGAGCAGCAGCAACAGTGCCATTCCCATCGAAAGTCGGGGGCTTGCACCTTTGAAACGCCCCATAGTTGCAACCGCTTGCAGTTTCCTGCACCGCTTCTTCTTCCTCCTTCTCACTCGAGACAATCATCTTGGTCTCCGATTGCTCCCTTTCCTCCCTTCTATTGGTCCTTTTCCTCTCCTTCTTCTCGTCCTCTCTTACCGCCTTAATCACTTCAGTCACTACAGACGGTAGAATCGTCTGCATGACCTGATGTACCTCTTCTACTACTGCCTTTTTCACTGAGGCCCTCAGATTCACACTCTCATCACCAACTTCTTGGTGGTGTATCTCAGGCTCCTCACGGGCCCTCTCAGTCGTCTTAGTCTTGTTCCTAATGACACGTGGTTCAACACCACGTCCTCCCTGTGCTCCACCCCTAGAGGCCTTAGATGATCTATCTCCAGCCATTCTCTAATCACTATAAGATTTAAACTCTAACATGGTCATTCAGGGAATACCTCAGTTTATGTTAAGTATAGTAAGTCCCTAATTACAGTGGCCAGTTGTGATTAGCCACTTACTTTACAATTCATACCCTAAGCATTTCCTATCCTGACTTAATCAGTGTCTAAATCTAATAAGAGCACATGAATCAAATAGCATGCGTACATAATACCGGTTATCATTAAGAAAAGACATACCTGATGGCACGTAGCTACTCGGGCCGACATCCCTCCATTTGTCCCATTTTCAGTTTAAGATTAGGTTTTGAAAATATTCACCCAATTCACTTAAACTTTGGCTCTGATACCAACTTGTAAGGCCCCGATCTCGGAGACCTCACAGTTGGCATTCATAGCACTAAAGATACACAATAATATACATTTCATAAAACAAGCAGCGGAATTACATTTAACAAAAGACATTCATTATCATTATAACTACTGTTGTTAAGCAATACAATGTTTTTCATGATTTATAAAAGGATTGTTTAATTGCATTACGAAACAACAATAGCATCAAAATACAAATGGATGTCAGTCTTCACTCGCCGAGTAGCTTCCCCTCGTGCCATCCTCAGTAACTTACCTGCCAACTGAAAATGCATAAAAGTCAGTGTTACTGAGTGAGTTCTAGTTTTATACGTATCAAAATACCTTGTGTGTTTTATGTACAAAATATACCTTTCCATAAATTACTTTTACCTTCGTATATGAACACACATCATACATACATACAAACAATATTTATTGTTTATTTCGTTCTTTCATACTTTCATTATTACCTTTCATCATCGTAGTCATACTTTCATTCCATTCTTTTCATTAGCATTCTCTTTCATATACTTACTTTATTTCATGCTTTTCATTAACATTCTCTTTTTACTTTATTTCATGCTTTTCATTAACATTCTCTTTCGTATACATTCTTTCGTTTCATACTTTTCATTATATCTTACTTTTATTCTCATACTTTCGTATCACACTTTACATCATTCTTTTATTTTCTTACTTTCTTTTCATACGTTATGTCATTCTTTTACTTTCATACGGATCAATGAACAATACCCTGAACATTATGCACGAAGCTGATGCTGGGCCAATGGTCTACAACTGGACCATGAACATTATGCACGAAGCTGACCCAGTGACCTAGGGCAAGTCATCTCCCCTTTTTATCCGGACCAATTGGCAATACCCCAAACATTATGCACGAAGCTGGTGCTGGGCCTGTGGTAATTAAATCACGAACATTGTGCACGAAGCTGATCCAGTCACCTAGGGCATGCCACAAGGGTCTTGTCAATCTCAATGATTGACCATGCATGCATCCTTCGGGTTATTTAAACCGTACACAGTTGAGCTAACGGCAACATGGTCATGCACCTCCTTTCTATTTGCTTGCAAGCCATTCTTTCTTTCATTTTGTTTCACTTTTCATCTTTGTTATCTTTCACTTTGTTACGTTATACTTTACTTTCTTTCATACATTTGTCATACTACGTAAAGTAATAACATAATATTTAACGTATTTTATAATATAATATAAATACGTTTGAATACTAATAAAAGATAACACATTATACATACATACATACCATATATCAATCATACATACTATAACCATAGACCATCACATAATCATGCTTAAAATGGGTAAATAGCCCATGGGTCAAACTAGAGTCAAACCCTACAATTCTGGTTTTTTAAAAATTTCAGAATATTTTCCAAGTGTCTGGGCGCATGGGAATTATTTGGGCGCATCAGCCCTGTTTGGGCGTTCCTCAACTATATAGGCGCATCGACCTACAATTAGCCACTTTAACACTTACGCGCATGAGTCTTTTGGGCGCATGGGCACTATTTGGGCGCATCAAACTTAGTCATTTCAGCCCAAAACTCAGGCGCATGAACTACTGTTCAGATGCATGGGCCTACACTTAGAAATTTTAAGGCATTATTCGGGCGCATGGGGTACTGTTTGGGCGTATGAGCCTATACTTAATATTTCTAACCAAAAACTCAGGCGCATGGGCCCTATTTGGGCGTATGAACACCTTCTAATATGTTTCTAACATATTTTTCAGTCCCAAATCTCGTCTTAAACATATTCTAAGCTCAATATAACCATTCTAAACATCATCCAAGTAAGAATAACCATAAATCATCTAAACTCATACGCATATACATATGGTTACATGCAATAAAATCATAAAATAGTTTTGCATGCATTTTAAGCCATGAAAATCTTTAAAACATTTAAAAGATGGGGTCTAGAAACTCACCTTTTGCATCTTCCAAGCACAACACTCTCAAAATCATGAAATCTTGATGTTTCTAGCACCTAAACACCAAGAATACATACCCGAAAGCATATAGACACATAAGAACATGTATGTTTATGTTATATGATCAAAATCCTTAAAACCGAACATAATTATACTAAATCTTGCTTACCTTTGAAGATTTCAGCCTCTTATTCTTGAACAACCGAGAGAAACTTCGGTTTCTACCTTTTCTCTTCTTCTTTTGTCGAAAAGCAGATGGGATGGGATGTTATGGGCGGCCATTCCCTTTTAAAATATAAAATAATAATGTTTTGTTCTTTTTACATTTACACCCATCTACTTTGGCTGCTTTTTATTTCTTTTAAAATACTTTTCTTTTCTTTTCTTATTATTTTTCTTTTCTTTTGTCTAACTAGAAATTTCGGGTGTTACAGAGCGGCAAATGAATTTACAGATCTAGTTAATTATGTGATTCTGGATATTCTTTTTGCATGTTTAAGAAGATTACATACCAGGATTCTCTTTGTATTTTTTTCCAAAAGCTTGTTTTATTGCAGAGTTGTCCAGCAGATATAAATTTCCACATCTAAGATCGATTATGATTACATAGTAACGCGCTGAGTATAAAATTAGAACAATCAGTATGTCCACATCAAAGATAGATTTAATACCAAAATTTGTCACCAGATCTTCTATGTTGCTTGAAAACAAAGTTAGCCTTGTCTTATTATCATAATCTAAACTGTAATGAGTGGAGGGTTGCATGATAATAAATTACGTTATTAATTCAAGTATTGCGTAATAATCGAAACTACTTGCGTGATAATGTTAAACACTTTGCGTGACAATGGCTAAATCTTGCGTGATAATGAAAATATTTTTCGTGATAAAGAAACACTAATTGCGTGATCAAATGAACAATTTGCACGATTAAATGACATTTTAGGTGATAATGAAATACACATCGTGCTATAAGAATAACAACATAATACTTATCAACATAGCACTTAATTGAACATGGTTTTGAGGGATCTATCCTTTTTTCTTCACAATTTAAGATTTCTGCACAAGTATGAATTTCATTTGTTCATATGCATATCCCATCTTAGAAACTCTTAAAAATAACCTTGAAGTTTGATGTCCTATATTTTGAACGGTATACAAGCTTGATGTTATTGTTAAGAATTAATAAAGGGAAATTAAAATAGAGACGAATTAGAAGAGATATTAATATATAGTAAGGTAATTTTACTTACTACAATCATGAATAGGAGCAAGTATGAATTGTGTCACCAAACCCTCAGTAGTTATAATTTGTTAACTAAGCTCAACATGTCGATTATAGTAAGGTGACGTCATTACTAGGGACAAATCAGTCCTCCATTTTTCACTTTGCATTACCAAGTGCCTGTAACGGTGTATGAAAATCATCCACACTTTCTTTCATAGCTTTCTTATTTCTTTGTTCATCAAGTTGCAAGAATGACATTGTTTGCAATATCATCAGCATTCTTTTCATTGTCAATAGGCTCCTTGTTTTTATCAGCATCAGCACTGGCTTCAAATTCTTCTATTTTGTTGTTCATTTTAATAAGTATTATATTTGCGTGATTTTTCTAAAGTTATTGACGTAATATAAGTTATGACTTAAGTAATTAACCTTCAACTTAAACTTATGACTCTTTTAGTTCACCAACTTCCTCATCGCCTTATATGTTTGCATCTACATTTGATTCCTCATTGCGTGGTTCATTGTTTATAGCGCCTTTATTTTGTATCAACCCTTTTGATTTACTAAAATATTTTATTTTAAATATAGTTAATTTATGCTATAATTTATAAATATAAAATAAAGCGGAAATTACCAGCTTCATCATCATTTGGCTTTTCAACCTAATCAAAGACATTATCATTAGTAGTCTCATCCTCGTTATCAGGATTATTATTAACTTCTTTTCGAGCCTCTTCCTCACCACTCACATCTCTGCTAACCTTTCAAGCCCTATTGATTCCCCAAAACATACTTCTTCATTAACGTTCTCATTTGAGTTCTCGTGCTGATGCTCCAGTGATATATATTTGTTTGAAATATGCCTGTGAATATTCTATAACCTTTCTTCGCATTGTTTACACTTTTCATTTACAGCCTCATTTGAAGCCTAATTTAATTGTCCTTCTAAAAACAAAGAACTCATTTCCTCTAAGCTTTGTCAAAGGCTACCATAGTTTGATCGACTGCCATTATCCACTTCTATTAACTTTTGTGTAATAATTAAAGTATTGCGTGATTTATTATTAACATTTATGTAATAATATAATTATTGCATAAGAATGAAATACTTACTATTTCATTAGACGGAGTATGCGTATTTTCTCCTAGCTATGATGAGTGTCCTGATAGTTGAGGTGATTTTTGATAGTCCTCGATGATCTTTTGCGTGACTGTTCCCATTGGCATCTTTAGGTTCAGTGAATAGTAAATTGTATCATCATACATGTCAAATGGGTCTTCCGAATCGACATTCACCTTATTATGTGAATTATTACCCACATAAACCTGTTCCTCATTTATTGTAACCATATGTTTGTCTGCCATCAATTGTGTGTACAAGGAATGATTAGTATTTGTTGTTTCATTACACGCAAATTCATAAGTCTACTTCGATGCATTTGTTTTAGGATCATCATTCCTAACTTCTTCTATCTCATCTCCTTTATGTGTCTCCACAGTGATCCCCGCGAAGTTATTTTTTCAGGTTCCTTAGGCCAAAGTTGCTCTTCTTGATTCAACGCTAATTGCGTTTCGGCATCTTTCATGATATTATCATCCACTAACTTGTTGTCTGTTAATTGTTAATTCTCGAATAAGTGTTTGCATTTGGGACAATATTTCTGACAAAATGTATATGATTGCTGGTTGTTCGATAGGATTGATCAGCGCTCGATGTCTCTTATAATGCTCGTGTGTATAAAGAACCTATATTTGTGTGATTAAGTAGCGAATTATGTTATATTTATTAGGCTTGCAAATTAAAAAATAGTTTGCGTAGTTAGAAAACTAACCGCAAGAAATAGTAGAGGCCCATTCCATGGCTCGGTGAGTTTCCATTCTACCATTATGCTTTTAAATAGTTGATTAAATAGCTGCACCAATCCATGTTTGGTATCTCCTTCTCATCATCAATGTTCACAAGTATCATTAATTCATCATTGTTGAACTTGTGAAGAATCCCACTATTGTGAAGAAAACAACTATGAAGTTTAGCTTGATAAGTCTTCCACCTTCTGTTTGTTGCCTCATTGCGTCTTAAACATTGATAACGATGATTCTTGAGGTTGGAAATTGGACTTTGAATTAATCAGTTGGCGTGTTAACACCCTTTCATGGTTTATTCATTTTGACAACCTTTGTATTTCCCATGGGATTTCCAGGTATCACATGAACCCTTAATGCTATAATTTTTAGATGATGGTTACCAATGTTTAATTCATTAACATGATGATCGTAGTTCACGATAAGCCAATAACCCAGAGTTGTTGGAATGTTATCTATTTTCATGTGTAGTATAGAACCAAAGCCAGTCTCTTTTACTGCAACAATGTAAGGCCCCGTTCCCGGGCACCTCACAATTGTTCATTCATTGCACATAAAACATATTAATATACATTTTATAAAAATAAACAGTGAAATTACGTTAGCAAAAGTCATTCTCTATTATTAAAATATACTACTGTTAAGCAATACAATAATGTGCAAGTTACAAAAGATCGTTTAATTGCATTACAAAATAACAACGCCATAACATAGGAATGGATGTCAGTCTTTTCCCTGCTGAGTAGCTTCACCCTCGTGCCATCCTCAGCACGATTACCTGTCAACTGAAAATATATAAAAGTCAGCGTTGCTAAGTGAGTTCTAGTTTTAAAAGTATTAAAATACCTTGTGTAATGTGTGTGTGTGTGTGTGTGTATATATATATATATATATAGGGTCTGGATCTTTTCAGGACTCCTAAAGATCGTGAGAACTACGAGAACTCATCCTAACCATTGATTATTATTTATTTAATTTATTTTTTAATTAATACAACAAGATTAATATGGTCTTTTAATGTATGCATTTAATATGATTCTTTAATGCTATATAATTAATTTAGGAAGTTACACAATTATCTTCTATTAATTGGATGAAAATTTTTAATTATTTTTTTCTTTTAGTGCTCAATTTCAACTTTGCATTGATTTTTTGACGGTTCTTTGAACTTTTTTCATAGTATATTCATAAAAAGTATTAAAAATACTTTGATAATGATTTGATAATGATTTTATATATTAGAGTTAATTTTGCATCAAATTTCGTTACATAAACAAATATAATCAGTTATCTTTTTTACCTATACATATATGAAAATAAATGGTTTGTTAATTTTGCATATATATATTTTTTGTTACCTATACATTTTTTTACGTACACAAATGTAATAATCTATTTTTTCACAAATTCAATGATCGTTTGGTTAAATTTAGGGTATGACTTTATGTTTTGATTCAAGTGTTTGTGTTAATTAACTTGAATTTTAGTTTATGATTTGGTTTGAGTTTGTGTTGAAGACTTACATATATGTAAACAGTTGACTCACACATATGTAGAACCTGTATGTATATAAAAAACGATAAGAAAAAGTTTTACATATATATAAATGGGTGGTAAGTTTGAAAACTAAATGACTAGTATGAAGATATTTTTTCATATATGTAAATACCAGATCAATTTAAAAAATGGATTATTGATTTGAAAATTTATGTATAAGTAAAATATTAACATTTGAGTAGACGACCAGTCTAAAGATTTACATATATGTAAACCAACGAGCACCGTGAAAAATGAAAAAAATAATCGAATGTAAAGATTAAATAAATACCAATTGTGACGCATTACATACTAATTTACTCAATTTAAAAAAAAATTCAAATGTAATTGATGAATTTTTAGAAACAAGAGAAGAGAGAGGAGAGAGAATAAAATTAATTAATTACTAACTAATTGGAGAGAGAAAATAATATAACATGTTACTAATATACCCTTTTCTTTAAATTAACCAATTAAATAAATCAATAATTTACATTTAGTGAACATATTTAATCATAACCCTTGATCAAAACAATCAATGGTTAATATTAGTTCTGTGAGTTCTCATTTATAATGAAGTCCTGAAAAGAACCTAACCCTATATATATATATATATA
>BJCO01824001.1:735-12838 GCA_018326465.1 Flaveria floridana | reverse complement strand
TTTCATGGATGGTAAACCAAGGATTTGGACGTAAAAAGTTAAGATTTTGGGTTAAAAACGGGCTGGTTCGTCATTTTTATGCGTCCAGCGAAACTGTGAACCCGACCAGCGAAATTGTACCTTCAACTAGCGAAATTGTCCCTTCAACCAGCGAAACTGCTGTGTTCGAGAAAACCATTAAGACTTAGCGAATCTAGTAAATTCCAACGAAAGTTGGGCGCTCATGGCAGCGAATCTGTCCAGCGAAACTGGCAAAAGTGCTGCTCAGCGAAACTGGCAGCGAAACTGCCAGCGAAACTGGCAGTGAAACTGCCAGCGAAACTGTCAGCGAAATTGTGAAGAATGTGACGTTTTTGTGTATTAACTTCCGTGCAGCTAGTGTATTCGGACTATAGCTTAAGTAACTTAGAATTGAAGCTATTTTGCTAAATTCAGGTGAGTTCTAGACCCCTCCTTTACCCGTTTTTAATATTTTGGGGTGATATGCATACTAAAATACATACTTTTATAATGACGGTTTTTAAGACCTTTTATCAAGAAAATAATACCTTTTTAGAAAAATTCTCAGCGGGGGTTCGGGGGCGGCAACCCAGCCAGGGGCGTTGCCCCTTGGACCCCACTAGGGGCTGCCGCCCCTAGAACCCCGCTATCATGGGCTGCCGCCCCGAACCCCCGCTGTCCCGCGAAAGGTCGGTTATCTGGTTTTATCTCTCATGGGTGATGAAATGTTAATGCTTAGACTAAGAGTTTGCTTCTTATTATGTGTTAAGTGTATGTGAAAACAAAGATATAAGTGAAACTTAAAGAATTGTTATTGGGCCCATAACGTGTACCTTGATAAAGTAATGCCTTGCAAGCAATTGATAAAGAAGGGTTGCATCTGTTGTGCCCTCACAATGATAAAGTAAAGGCTTGAACAGGCAGGTCAGTAAGGCCTGGATTGGCATGACAATAATGGCCTGTTTGGGTACGACAGTAAGACCTAAATTGGCGTGTCGGTAAAGTCCTGTGTTTATCATAGGCACTGATCGTGACTGGGAATTGACGAATAAAGAAGAGTAATAATTAACAAGTAATGGCAAAGGTTCGATAAAGCGATAACCTGTGTGTATCAATGTTCTGATAGATGATGATTATTTTCAAATGTTAAAGCTAATACCTCTTACAAAAGTTATTTAACAAAGTAAACCTAGAATTAACTCAGCGAAGCTGACTTTTTTTATGCATATTAGTTGACAGGTGAGCGTTAGAGCTTATGGGATGGGAGCATGGATCTAAAGCTTCTTGGCATCTAAAGACTGGCATCCCTGATTAAGAAGAATTTAAGAGGACTTTAAAGAGTATTTGATGTTTTAAGACAATGTTTATATTTTAATTTAACTATTTGTAATGAATTGCAATTACTATATCTTTCCGCTGCAATATATATATATATATATATATATATATATACGTAAACGAATGTTTTAAATCTATGTTTTTTGCTGTGAATGACCAACTGTGAGGTTTCCTGGGATCAGGGGCCTTACAAGATAGAACCCCATTATCAGTAGACACCTCAGAGTTGCATACCACCTTTCCAAAAACACCACCTATTTGATCAAAAACAGTCTTTTCCCAAAGTTGGATTGGGACTCCCTGAATACGAACCCAGGCAATACGATCCAAAGGAATGTGTTGACCTTCCCAAGGATCTAACCGGTTGAGAAAGGTCTTCCAAACATGTTGCATGTCTTTGAGGTAACTTTTGGCTTCGAAAGAGGATTTGAAGCTAATAAGAATTCGCAACCCCCAAAGATATCTGAAGGTCATCTCACCAAATGCACCTCCAGAGATGAGTTTATTTATTACATGTAGAGAGTCCAGGTCTTTAACCTCTCCGACAAGAGAATAACCAGACCACCTTCTAAACGCATCGGTTTCACGAGGGACCATAATCGAAGGGAGGACCTCTCTAGAAACTCCTGCGAGAACGTCTTTGTATGAAGACTTTCCAACAGGCCTGTGATCATGTAAAAAGGTAATATCCTCCTGGGGCCTAACTTCCTTGTGAGTCTTTGTATGCATAGGAACCGCAGACGAATGATAAACAACCTTATTGCCATCCTTGTCATATCTAGCCAGATTAGCTGATATTTTGAGCCCACCAAACTTGAGGTTGTTTAAAGCCTCAGATAATAGATCCAAACGAGTAACCGATACAAATCGGACAAACGCAAATTTTCCCCCGCCGTTCTTTGCCGATTTCTTCGGAACAAAAGCATCAGTGAGATTACCCAGACTCCGGCAAGCCTCCCTCAAATCATGGCTAGAGAGATCTTCCGGAATGTTTGAGAGATAAAATGAAATAATCTAACTTGCTTGCTTTCTGGAGTTGATTCCTTTTCTTCTACCGTGCTGATATGTCCATTCCCCACCTCCCTCGTCAAGCTGCTGTTGATGTTGCCCCCATATGTTGCCGGAAAAAGATTCGACTCCACCGCACCATTTGGTCTCCACTCCTGCTTTCTCGGCACCTTTTAATTGACTAGAAATATTCAAGTAAAACTGATTTTTTGCTGTTGATTGAATTTCAAAAATCAAACTTAAAATTATAAAGATAAACTCCTTTAATACGTACAAGATAATAATGACTGGAATGCCAGTTTGCTGTCTTTGATTTAGGAGCTGTTAAGTGTTTATGGTATTGCATTTTTTTAGGGACATTGTATAAGATTTGTTGCATTTTTTTAAAGATAGTACATAATGCATAAACAATACATACAATAGAAATTACATACCCAAACAGATTTTTTTAATTGACTTGAAATATTAAAGTCAAACAAATTTTTTGTTGGTGATTGAATTTCAAAAATCAAATCATAAATTATACAGATAAACACCTTTAATACGTAAGAGATAATAATGACTGGGGATCCAGTTTGTTACCTTTGTTTTAGGGCCCGGTAAATATTTATGTTGTAGCATTTTTAAGTGATATTATACAAGATCTTTTGCACTTTTTAAGGACAGTATATACAATTTGCTAATCCATATAAACTCTTATAATCCGAACTTTGTTCTACATCACTGTTCCCGGTTCCTAGCAAGGTATTTACGTTTGGTAAAGTTATTTATCAATGTCTTTATTGCGTATTGGTATTAGGATTATGATTTTCTTGTTCAGTAATTGTCTTATTCTTCTATATTAACAAGTAATTTTTTCATAGCTTTTTTATTGCTCCAGGTTTTTTTTATTCAGATCTAGAGAGGTATGTAAATTATCTAAATTCTCCTTATGATTTTATGGTTATATACTGTTTTTTTGTTTTAAGTTTATATGAACATGTTTATGTTTGTTGTTAGTTACTTATATTGTGTTTAGCATCTACTCGGCAAACACAATAACAAACCTCAAAAAAATATTCACATTAATACTACATATCATATATGAGAATATAGATTACATACCCAAATAGTTTACAAATATAGTCCAGTTTATAATACATGAAGTTGCTAACCAAATTAATCACCAAATATATTAAAAATATTAAATTATATATATTAAAGAGTCAATGATGTAAACTAAATTAAGCTAGGTGTGAACATTTTAAGATCAATCAACCGTAATATTGTCTCATTCTTAAATTTTTTCCTCAGCCTTTGGCTGCTTGAGATTTATAAATTCAGATATATATACAGAGGTATGTAAACTTCCTTAATATCTGCTTATGATTTATGGTTGTTTACTTATTTTTGGTTTCGAGTTTATATGAACATGCATTATGTTTTTTGTTAGTTATTTATATTATGTTTAGCATCTACTAGGCAAACACAATAATGAAAAAAAAATTCACATTAATGTACTATCATATATGAGCAATGGTCCTACATGAAGTTATAACCAAGTTAATCACCAGATATATTAAAATTATTACCTTTTATAAATTAAAGAGTCAATGATATAAATTAAGAAATCGGTTCAAATACAAAGTGTATTTTTGCTACAAGGTGTGAGAAGACACAATGAGTCAAAAAAATTAACAAAAAAATTATATCTCACAATCTATGTCGAATTTCAAAAAAGTAATTCCAAGCTTTTGTTCCGCTAGCCGTTCTCACTAACAAAAAAAATAAACAAAAACTAAAAAAAATAAAAAAAATTAATGTTTTTTTATTGTGTCATTTATGAAAAACACAATAACGTCATTGTGTCATTATAAAAGACACAATAACGTCAATGTGTCATAAAAAACACAATAAACTTTTTTTTTATTTTGTTCTAAAAGAGGACGACGAGAGAAACAAAGATTCCGAAGTACTTTTTTGAAATTTAATTTAAATTGTAAGATATAATTTTTTTGTGATTTTTTAGCCTCGTGTCTTCTCACACTTTGTAGCAAAAATACACTTTGTAGCAAAAATGCACTTTGTAGAATAAGCTCACCCATAAACTAAATTAAGCTGGATAATAATATTTTAAAATCAATCAACCTTAATTAGTATTAGTACTTAAACCTTTATGGCTTCTTTACATTACTTACGGAAAAAGTATTATTATTAATTATAATGCTTATAATTAATTTTAATAACTAAGGGTCTTACTAATGCATAAACAATACATAGCATAGAGCTTACATACCTAAACAGTTTAAAAAAGTTTTAAATTATGTAGTTGTTATATTAAGTATTTCATAATTTTTAGTTATAATTTAAAAACAATAATTATTTAAATTACAGTTAAAAACTTTAAACATTGATATATAGTCCACTTATATATAAAAAAGCACTTAAGCCACTTTATAATAAAATATATATTAAGCCAATATCAAATACAAACCTATTAGTATATCCACATTTATATACTAGCCCGAAAATTGCAAATCTAATATCAAGCTCCAGTGTATATCCATCTTTATATACTATCCCAAACATTACCCGTTAACCAGACGCATTTCTTTAAAACACATTCGGTCTGACCCAAAACCATTAAACCTTCTAATCCATTTAAACAACTACCCAGCCCAATTAACCAACTTTTACAAGCCCATTCACATTTATATACGATACTAAAACACACTAAAATGACACACAATATCCGTATAAATTGATAATATATTAAGTATATATAAATCACATACAATATACATATTAATTATTAATATACAAGGCAAATTAACCTCACATAATGCATGTTATTTACACTTAACACATTGTAGTACCAACAATACATTTGTATCAAACATAAATTGTTTCACTACCGGTCCTCCTAAACTAGCAACACATATAATATAGATGAATATAAATTATCCATATCAATAACATACAAAATACTATCCAATCACACCTGCCCAACCTTATTATAAATAAACCACACTAAAAATAACTAAGCCTAGACGAATGCCAAATTCCAGAACCATTATTTAAAAGGTCGGACAAGCATGTTTAGGAGGTAATGATTGAGTATGATTGATTTGAAGGACACTAACAATACACACGTATAACCGTAACAAACAATCAATTATAAGGTATAAATAAAGCGCATGAATCAACAAAATTAAACATACTAGAGAGTACCCCCCGCCTATAGTTCAAGTATTAACACCTATGGGCAGTTGATTCCCGACTCCAATCGAAAACTGTAGTGAAGAAACTTGCTACTGTTCTATAGGTTAGATGCCTTACAGATTTGTCCGGACTATATATCAGCCTTGCACTACAATAGATTTTAAATATAAAAATTAACAAAAGAATCGGGAATTTGGATTCGAAAACGAACCATACGAATCCATGCTAACCTTACGATTGAGCTATCCCAAGTGGTTATGTTTGCTCGGAATCACCATCATACATAACTGTTTACCCAGTCCAATCCTAAATACTAGGTAACACTAATCGTAAGGCCATTGCAACATTACAGTGAGTGAATAAACAACCATTTGAAACCATCACACGTCGAGGTACACAGTAACAAACCCTAATCAATCGAATACCCTTTTAAACAACACACATAATAAAAATCCTAAATCATCAAAACCGTATTCCAAGTAAAAAATTATGCGTATGGATCGTAAGAAAATTAAGGCAATAAACACGAGACTGGATTTAGGGATTTCATGTCAATTTACCGAAACAGGGAACCCTAAACCTGTGATTTACCGAAATCAATGTAGAATTGCAAAAAGCCCTAATCAAACAAGACAAATGACTGAATGTGGTTATAAACCCTTGAGGATCAATCTATATGATTAGATTTGCATTATATAAGATAGTTTGGAAACCCTAACTGGCGAATAACCTTAAACCAAATATGCATATTGCGACATGGCACGATTACGGACACACAATGATAATGAAAGGATTTGGGGAGGTGATTTCATTGGAGACGACAAGTGTGGTTGGGTTCTCGCATTAATGGGTTGTCGGAGGTGGAACTCGAAAAGGCAAAGGACATTAAGGATACCATAATCCATAGATCTAATCTGGTGGGTTGCCACCATTATACGCGCCCATTATATTTGTCGAAACCGCACTAGTCTGACTATAAAACCCTTAAAGTAAACATCCTGATTTTTTTATTTTTTTACTTATTAACATGTGAATCTTTATTTAATACATATACATGAGAATTACATAAGTATTTGACTTTGATCTATCTTATATATCATTTTAATTATTATAGTTTTTTATAAAACCTTATGTTTATATATATTTTATTATTCGAAACGTGGAACGTACATTCATACGGTTATTGCTTTAAAGTTTTTAATTTCAATTATAATTGGAAATATATTTTAAGTAAACATTATCTATATTAATTAATCCTTTATTAAACCTAAATAAGTGAATATAACTTTTGAATTTATTCCATTAAAAACATGAAATAAATTATAAAAAATAAATATATATGTTTTGTCTTATTAGCATTTTTATCTTTAGAATATTTAATTAAGTGTGCTTTAAATATATTATCTAAATAAAAATGTATATAAACAATTTTATACATAAATTTTCTAATATTATTAAAACGTTATTTACGCTTATAAAGTACAATTTTAAAGCATGATTTTAAAGGGTGATGATGCAGAATCTTAAACTAAGTTGATGATAATATATTAAGTTAATGAACACAATAAACGGTTTTTCAAGATACTTGTATATATTATTTCTCAACTCAGTGTTTATAAGACTCTTACAAAGCATGCGTAATGAGTTACATTGAGAAAATATATATACTATTATCTACAGCCGGTTATTCTTAGAAAATCAGCTGGCACTTACATCTAAACAAATACTAAATTAATAGAGGTAAGATATCTAAGATAAAATACTATCCTAGATTAGGTAGTCATGACATATCCATAACTTACCTTTTGTTACCTACTAAAGTTGATAAGTGTACTAACTGATAAAAGGTGAACAATGGAATAAAGTATGGTCAACTACATGGGCGTGGGAAAACGCCATGTAGTAATTAGGCTTGTCAGTCAGACCATAATTATGTCCACTAGTCCATAGTTGATTCTTCCGAAGGTAAACTAGCTTTGGAAGAATAAGTTCTTTTGAGGCTGATTATACTTCAGAAGGATCAACTTCTTTCGAATCTTCTACAAGTTTTCAGGACTTCATTCTTTGGAAGTCTTTGCCTTGGATCTTCTAATGTTGAACACTTCAGAAAGCACGCTACTTAGTCTTGAAATACTTAGTTTTTCTTCGAAAGCTCTTCATACTTTAGTCTTCGAAATATCTTCAGCTTGTATTCGGAAGAGTTGCTTTTTGCTTTGGAAGACTTTCTTCAGTTGTACTCAAAATCTTCTAAGTGTAGTTTTGGTTGCACAAGCCTCATCTGATCCAACAAACTCCCCCTAATCTCATGCTATCAAAACTTCACTCTCTTCTTCTTCTCAAAACTTTCAGCACCAAGGAAATGAGATATTTGTCAGTTTCCTTATTCTTTTCTGAAGTGGTCCTGAGAAGTTTATACAAGTCATTGGTAGAGAGGAGATCCAATCTGTTGCTGTGAATGACAGGTACCCTTTGCTGTAGCCCTCTAAAGAGTGTTAGTTGATGGGAATTATAGTCATATTCCCATCTAACTATGGAATCTGAAGTAATGTCTTGAATCATTTAAATGAATGATCTTCCATCATTGGTGACACCTTCTTCTTCATCCTTTCTCAGCTTCAACTCCTCTTCAGTTCTTGCCTTCTTTGTTAACTCAGCAAGATGAAAACCGCCAAGATGATTTCTAACATGAACGGCTAGTTGGGAGTTTGAGGGATTGGAGAATGGCTTCTTTGCTAACTTAGCAATGTCAAATCTGCTTGAGTGTAGTAGAGATGGTGTGTCAAGTTTGTTGACTTTACCATTCTCTCTTTCCACAACAAAGTTATGAGAAGAGTCATCAAACCTCCACTGGATAATCATCTTCCTAGGAGTGAGGGGCTTATTTGGCAGTTTATTCCCTTTCCTAGTGTCCAGTAAAGTCACCAGTCTTCTTCTCAGCTTCTTCTCGTCTTTTTTGAGAGAATCAAATTTTTGTTGCCAAGAGTTGAAGAGCTTGGTCCAGTGTTCCTCTAGGCAGATCAAGGAATACATCTCTTTTGAGGGAATAGGAAAAGCCATCAATGTATTTTAGTGTTATAAACTCTTCCTCACAAGAGATGTCACTCAGGATTATGCAGTTGATGAGTTTTCCTTTGATCTCCTTGAATTCTTCTAAGGTCATAGGCTTAGATGGTTCAAAGGATGGCTTGGGTAATGGCTGGGTTTTGGGTTGTGTTTTGGGTTTTAGGATGAGTAGTGGTGGTGGTTGTTGAGTGGCAGTGGAAGATGGTGAGATTAAGGCTGATGGTGTAGGTTCAGGGGTTTAAGGTTCAGTAGTGGGTTCGGTTTTAATGGGGAAGGGAAGAGGTGTGGGCTCAGGTTTTATTGCTTATGGTTTGGGTGTTAGTTTGGGTACCATCCTCTGTATACTCTGAGTTTGGTATACCTTTTTCCTTCTTCCCAAGCGAATGTCATCTTTGGTATCACTGACATGTTGCTGTAGGGTTTTCTCAGACATGGATCCTACTTGCCTGCCTGTGAAGCCGTGGGCCCTGAAATAAGTTTTGATCTAGGATTTGTCGCCCACCTTTTTAGCAGCCGCAAGTCTGGCCTCCTCCTTCTTCTTCTTCTCTTTTACTTTCTCTCTAGCAGCCTTCTTCCTCTCCTTGTTGATCTGATCTTGTTCTTTGTTGAAGAGGAACAAGATCATCTCATTTTCATGAAAGAGTTAGCTCTTCCTGATAATAGCCCCTTAAGCATAAGAATGCTATCCTCTGCACCCTTTGCATGTGTTCATCTTCTTCTTTCTTCCTCCCTTTCTCTTCCTCTTCAGCCAACCTTGCTACTTCCTCCTTCTCCTTCTGGAGCAGGGTTGCCTTCTCCAGTTTTATAAGCTCATCAAGTGGGAGTAGGAGCATTTTCTTATTATCTACTCCTAGATTGATGATCCTGCCTACCACCTCCACTCTTTGTTTATTATTGATAGACTCTTGAGATGCTGCTACTGTCTTGCTGCTTGCAGCCAGCAGTTTCCCAGTGTTGAGTCTACCTTTTCTTTTCAACTTTTCCAACCTTTCTTCTTCAAGAATCTCTTCAACAGTCATCTTCCTTTTTCCTTTGGGATCTAAGGAAGATTCAACCTTTCAAGATTCTAGCTTGGATGATTTAGGTTGGGGAAAATAGGGTTGAACTTGTGGTGTTGAGAAGAGAGGGATTTTGAGGAAGTCATCACTGTTTACCTCAGAGGCTAGATAGCCTCTATGATAAGCAGATCATCAGACAAAGATGATAATTCAATAATCCCTTCCACAGCTTGAACTTCTGCTTCAAAAGAGATTTGAATATCACTACCCGTTCTAATCAATTCAGTTGCTAGGCCATGAGTCCTTATTTTCCCTCGGGTTTAATAGGGACCTTACGTTGACCGATTTCTTTCTTAGTGGTAGGTGGTGCACTCAACCTTTGAAGCTCTTCATCTCTAAAGTAGGCTACTGCTACATTGGGTGAGGATTGTTCAAATGAGGAGCTTATAAGAAACTTGGTTAAGAATCTTTGAAGATCAATAAGCATCCTGGGATCCATTTGAATTGCAATAGGAGGTGGCTGTGGGAAGATGGTTGTGGGGTATTGTGGTGTAGGATAAGTTGAGGATGGAGTTAAGATAGCCAGGGTAAGGTCCTCATGTGTTTGTCTCTATACATTCTCCCCCTTTTTGGTAGCATCATCTTGAGAAGTAAATGAGTTAGAGGAAGAACTTAAAGAGACTTAAACTGGTACATGCCTAACAGACTTCTCCATCTGTTTCTCAGCTAGTTTGGCCTTGAGATTTTCTGTCTTTAATTGCTAAGTGGCAGACCTGTCTTCTAAAATCATAACCTTGAGTTCAAGGTTTAAGATTTTAGAAAGCAGATATTGAATGGTGAGTTGCAGACTTTCCTCATCTTCTTTAGAAGAATCGTAGGGAGATGAGATAACATATCTTGTATGTTCATACTCACTACCAGATGGGGTTTCTTGGCCCCCTGTTTTCCCTTATGAACTAATGTCTCTTTCAGAGATATCAATTGGCAAGGTTGCCGTAGACTTAGTCTCAGCAATGTTACCACTGTCCTTAGAGGTCAATGAGACACTCTCAGTAGTGGCAACTGAGCCTACATGAGTCCCCTCCATATGTGTGAGAGTCACCTCAGTTGGGCTTAACTAATATGGGCTAGAATCAGAGGTTCCCTGGAGCTCAGTTGATCTGGGGAGTGGTGTGGTTGATCAACATCATAGGCCTGAGGAAACATGAGATCCTCATCAGATTGTCTTAACAAGTTAGTGAAGGATATAGCAGTTATACCTAATGACCCGGGACCTTTGTCAATACGCATGGCATTAAGGCAGTAATATGGGTGTCCCTTATTAGCTGCTTAGGGGAGTGTTAGGACTCACCCTGAGGGCTTGGGGCTTGGATAATGGGCTCATCAGGTTGAGACTGAGGAGACTTAACACTGATATTGTTGTCAATTATGGAGTATGGTTAGACCTCTGCTTGGATAATGGGCTCATCAGGTTGAGACCACGTGATAAAAAAAGATGTTGTTGGTATTTATGTTGATGCAACTTTTAATTAAAACATTATCCACATAAGGAATAGGTGACGTACTCTTGCCCTTTACCTATATTCATTGCATAGGGGCCCGTTGAAATCTATACCATTCTTGAGAAAAAGACCATACCATGGTAATACCTACCGGTGGTGTTCGGGAACTTTCTACGAAGATGATGTGTACTTCCTGGTCAAGGAATATTGGCTTGCCACTAACATGAGGGTGATTAGCTTTTATGTTAACACATCAATTTTTTGAATTACCATATCCAAATACTGGGGGTTTTGGGCCTAACGGTTCATTTATTATAAGTATACGATCATAACTTCATATGTATTATCCTAGAAGTTAATACGAATGGTCTTTGGAATTGTGGAAGCTACATAATGGTACCTGGATGAAGTTACTTACTTATCCTTACAGGGTATGCCTTTCATTTCCAACAATTACATCTTTGACACATTATAATTTTAGTCGGTTAACTCTTGTGATCACAGAGTGGGGGAAACTTTTTGAAATCGATCTCAGGTTCAATGTAACGGGCCTTATACAACCTTCAATTTTTGATGTATCCATGGTGCAATATACACGGAGACAATACTTTCACCTGTATTTTAGTTACTATGACCTTATAGCCTGCATTTCCTATTAGTTATACTTTCTTTTTATGTTTCTGTTATTTTCATTTTCAAGTACAAGAATTACTTTTCCAATAAATTAGGAATATTTATTTTAATTACTTTTAAAGTGATTCTTACTTTGTCTTTGTCTTTTAATATATTATATATTGAATATGTCTAATGTCAGAACATGACAATTAGAGTAAATTGTGTTGTTTGAGATAATAAAATTTGCACACAAAATAACTTTACGTAAATTATCATACTAATTTGCTTTTATGAATAATATAAAATACATTACATAATATTTAAAAACCAAATGGAATGAATAGTTCCATATTTTGTGTTTTGGTTTGGCCACAACAG
>BJCO01823950.1:0-29573 GCA_018326465.1 Flaveria floridana | reverse complement strand
TCTTTGATTTCTTTGTACCTTCTGTATGTTTGCTCTTGTTCATTTTGCATGACTTGTTGAAAGTCTTTGAACAAGTCTTTAACCTCAGACAGGTTAATATGAATGAATGAATCATAAGGGAATCCCCTGGTGGTATTCTCTATCCCCATTAATGTTTGAGGATCATCAGTAAAGAGCTGTTGAATGTTTTGCATTATGTCATGCTCATCCATTTCTTCTTCTTCCTCATCAGAATCACTGAGGATGATAATGGGAATTTATTGTTCATCTGATTGATCTATCTCCCCCTGTTCTAGAATAGATGCTTTTGATGATGATTGAGGAACATCTAACTCAACAGTCTCAGTCTTCACTTTCAGAAGCTTTAAAAGAGGAGACTCTAGTTTTTCTTATTCACCCTCAGTTTCTTTACCTTTGAGTATAGAGGGTAAATAAGATCTCTTCCTTTTCCTTTCATATGTTCTCACAGGATTTTCAGATGATGATGATGTTTAATCTTTAGATGAATCTTTTAAAGCTTCATTAAATTGTTTGATCAACTCCTTTTGCTTGTCGGATAGGGACTCATGAGGAATACTACCAGTTTCTTGAGATATTGGATCTGGAGTGTGAAAGTGCTGTCTCAAGATGGGTGAGTATTGAATATTCTCATATCTTCATCAAGATCTGCTGAATGTTCTTGCTCATTCAGCTGAGTGTCATTGTATTCAAGCTCTCTGTTTAGCCTCTATATTTCCTCAGCTTGAGCTTCTATAATTCTTTTTAGCTCATCAATCTCCTGTTCTTTAGCTATAGACTGATTTCCCTAGTAGTCTATCTCAGCCTTAGCAACAAGGAGTTCGTTGTCTTTCTCATTTAATAGCTTCCTTGTTTGGCTCAGCCGTTGCTCCACAACTTTTACAATCAGCTTTTATGCCTTTTGATCTGAATTCAGCTTTTCAATATCCTTGTCTTTCTCTTTTATTCTTTCTTTCAACTTCTTGGTTCTTTGATTTGATCTTTCAATAAGTTTATTGTACTCAGTGAATAGAAAGACTTTGGAGTGCTCAATGTCTTCTTCTGTGAGCATTTCACTGCTTTGTTCACCAATCTCAGTAGAAGTGGGAGCTTGTTCAGTTTCAAGCTCATGAGTTGATGTTCTAACACCTTCATGTTCATCTTATTGTTGTGCTAGTGATGAATGTATATTTCTCAATATAGATGAAAGTGTTTGCTGATCTGATAGGTTTGGGCTATCTGGTGTAGATGGAAAGTGTGCTTGTTGAGGACTGAATGATTGAGGGCTAAGTGTTTGTGGGCTTGGTGGTTGTTGTGGTGATATTGGATGTTGTTGAATCACTAGTTCAGGCTGTATGATTGGATGTTGTTGGATGATAGGTGCAGGTTGAATGATTGGATGTTGTTGAATGATAGGGGTAGGTTGTATGATTGGAGCTGGTTGGATGATAGGGGCTGGTTGGTTGGCCTGTTGAAACAGCATAAATGGTTTATCTTGTCCGGGAATTCTAAGAAATTCCTCAGGAATAGGGATGTCAAGGTCAATCAGATAAGGAGGCACAGGCACCTCATCCCCCGATAGATGTTTGATCTTATCCTATTGAACACATACTCATTTAGATAAGCAGGCTGTAAAATGGCTCCTTCTCTTGGGATGTTTGGCAATAGATCATCTATGATCATCTACAAAAATCTTGGAAACATCAGAAATCTGTTCCTCACTTCTGTGATGTTGTAGACTAGGCCATTCAGAGTTTGAGCAGCAAAGTTAAATGGTCTTGTTGCAATGATACTTGCTAATGCACATGATGCCCTTAGGGATGTTGCATCCCATCCTGTCTTTCTTGTTTGTCATGGTCTTCTCATAGGTGTGCATCAAGAACCTGAACTGAGCACACATGTTTGCCTTCTTGATTTGCTTTCTTTCTATGGTTCCAGTATATCCTATTTGCCTGAACACATGTAGTACATAGTGTTCATCAAACTCAACTGGACCTAAAGCATCTTCTTCACCCAATTGCAACACCCTTCTAATCACTTCTTTAGAGATGATAATATCTTGATATGCACAGTAGATATAACTACTTGCTGATCATCAATCTTTTCAAGGTGTGCAATAGTCCAAAACTAGACAATGTGATCTTTACAGATGTCTGGTCTGAAAGTCATGGCATGCACAAGTCTTCTCTTCCTGATTGATTGGATCATATCTCTGTAGTTCATAGACCTAGGAGAGTCAGGATCAAGAAATGCACATATGTTATGATCTCTTACAAATACAAAATCAGCCATATCTGCAATAAAGAGATTAAGTGTTAGTATTGAGTGTACACATAAATTGTATGAATGAAATGATGATCAAATGTATGTTGGTATATTATGTATGTTATGAGATGATTGATTGTATGTTTAACCATTTGTGTGTGTATCTTCTTTGCAATTTGGCAATTTAGCCATTTTGGCTTTTAAAAGTCAATTGTTTGTCAATTTTAATTCATCAAATTCTTGACTGTTTCAATTTGCTTTTATCCAAAGTTTATGATAATGAGTTAGTTTATCATCAACAATTTGATTTAGTCATCTCATACTTCAATCTAATCTCATATCATTCAAAATGCAAATTTTAGTTTGACTGCCCAAAGTCAAACTTGATCATTTAATGCATATTCAATGCAGATGCATTTAATGTTGTATGTTTAATGCTATGCCAAATTAACTGAATTTTCATGTTAGTTGCATACATTTGAACATGTTTGCTAAGTTATAATACATTTTAAGCAACTTTCAACATTTTCAAAGATCAAAATTCAGTTTTTGTTTAATTTTGGGCATGAACATTCTGTTTGATTATGAACCCGATGAACACTTTCTCAAATTTCATCAAATAATCATTTCAAGCACACTCGACTATGAACATTAAACACTAACTCAGTGTTTGATTTTCTTTTAAACCATCAAATGATTCATATTCTTGATTTTAGTTCAATTTTGACTTAGGTCAAACAATGTTTGAATCAGAATCACTGAACAGGATGTTTTCATGAATGTTTGATGTTATTAAACATGTTTTTATACCTAATCGATGATGAATCGGTAGATTTGTCGATCAGAAGTTCGATTTTTGAAGAACAGGGGTTCAAGGGTTAGCGAAGGTTTTTGAAATTTTACTGATTTTCTCACTTTCACTCATGATGATTTGAAAACGTTACAAGTGTGAACTATATATATAACTTACAATTTATGTGTCCACTGTGTATACAGTACATCCGTTATGTAAAATTTTGAATCACAAATTTGGTTATCCGGTGTGGGAACAGTGTCCGCTGTGGACACAGTGTCCGCTGTGCAGTTTGTCTGTACGCTGTGGACCCTTTTGTGCAAGCATTGTTCTCATAGTGGATGACCAAATTGTTCATGCGCTGTGTACAATAGTATGCACTGTTCACAAAGCGGATGAACAATTTTGTTCATACGCTGTTGAATGCTTTGTGAGAATAATGCTCACAGCAGATGAACAATTTAGTTCATGCACTGTCTATACTTGTATGATTTGTTTGATATGTTCACAGTGGATGAACAAATATTCATGCGCTGTAAACACTTGTGTGATTTGTTTGATATGTTCACAGGGGATGAACAAATGTTCATGCGCTGTAAACACTTGTGTGATTTGTTTGATATGTTCACAGCGGATGAACAAATGTTCATGCACTTTAAACACTTGTGTAATTTGTTTGATATGTTCACAGCGGATGAACAAATGTTCATGCGCTGTAAACACTTGTGTAAACACTTGTAAAATTTTGTGTTACTGTACCTTTAGCGGATGACTAAATTTTGGTTATCCGCTGTATGAACAGTTGTCTGTTTTAACTTATTCACAGCGGATGACATTTTACTCATCCGCTGTATGAACAGTTGTAAATTTTTCAAAAATTTAACTCTTTTGAATGTTGTGATTATTTGTTCTGTTTGAAAACTTTTCTATTCAAATTAATTTTGAATAATTTAAAATTCTTTAAATTATATATTCAAATTAATTTTGAATATTTTCAAACTCTATAAATTGTATGTTAAAATATTGAATTTTTTTAACACTTTAATATATGGATGATTTGACATCACTCTAAATCAATACTGTGCAATAAAATAAACAAGCAAATATATATGCGTCAACCTGCTGTTTGTTAGTGTTGGCTTGACTTTGGCTTTGTTTATTTTTCAGATTTGAATGTTAATGCACAACTTTGCTGCCTTTGAAAATTTCAATATTCAAATTCTTCCCCTAAATTTTTGCATATTTATAAAAATTTGTCAAAAATTTATATACGGAAAAATTTTGAAATTATCAAAGTCCAAATGTTTGTTTTAAGAGTGATTTACTTATTATGTATCTTGAATGTGATCCTTTGTTCACTCAAAATGCATGTTTAACCATAAACCTCATAAATCGTGTGCACATACCATGAGATCATACTAGTCTATAGTTCTTCACTAAGTTGTTTGTTTGATGTTTGAAGAACAGACATAGACAAGTACAATGTTGATTGTAGATATATTGATCCACCTAAACTCAAGCATGGTATTAATGGTTAATTGAAACAGTGAGTGATTATCATGTTGTGTGTTGATTGACATGAGTTGTGTGTGTACCCCACATTTGATTGTATGATATGTGTGACAACCGGTCCCAAGGTCACTATTCTAAACCCTAACTTAATTGCATCATTTCCCCATCTTTTGAGTACTAATAATAGAAACAATTATCTATGTCAATAATATTGGAATCGCCATTGCTATTTGATTCGTTTTTATGATTCTATGTGATTTTTGTGAATTCTTGTCATTTTAATTCTTAACTTTTAGAAACTTAGTGCCCGGGAATGTTGATTAGTCACCCTAGCTAGAATTTAAATCCTAATTGAAACAATTAGTATGGGTGCTCCTACACCCAAATAATTTTAGGATTATACATACATTATCATGCAAGACATCAACTAATTAAAAACCTTTACCACCTAAAATACTACACTACACAATAAACTAACACTACATAATATATTTATAATTAAAATTTAAATCAAAACTACACTACAAGACAACTTGCGGCCGCCCCCTTACCCCCAATGAACACTCTTGTTCACCACTTCACTCTACCTCTCCTCTTGACCACTACAACCACATGCAAACTCACATCATTCACCATTCATCCATCTCTCTCTCTCTCGAAAATTCTATAAAGAAAAACACTCTCCCAAACAAAAAATTCTCTCCATTTTCAGCTCATAACCGTGAACAACACCATCACCATCATCGGCCAAGCTCCAACCGCAAGGAAGTGTCTCTTTTGTGAAGCTTGACGTGCTTGGATCTTGCAAACTCGTGGATTCCAGCTTTTGTTCAAGATTCTACAGCCAAGTCCAAGGAATTCCAAGCCATCCACAACCATAACACCTTCCAAACCGTGAGTTACATCGAGTGTATGCTCCATGTTGTCGGTTTTGAACATTTCTCATGTTTTCTTCATTTTTCACCTAAGAACCTTACCATATCTTGTTCTAACAGAAGTTTTATGCTACCACCTTTTTCTTGGAGAGCTTTTCACATTCCTGAAGGTATCATACAAGTAAAGCATGTCAATCTATAGGTGTAACACGAGTTACACCTAGAAAACCCTCTTTTTGGGTGATTCTCACCATCTAACTTGTGTACCTTGTAACTTTTGGAAAAATAAACTTGTGACCTGCTTTTAATGGTTCATGAAACTTATAATAACCTGATTTGAATGTTACAAATGGGTGTTCACCGTGAATGGGAGGTCATAGCACAAGAACCCCTTAAAAATCCCTCTTGATATAAGTGACAACACACTTTGAACACATGTTTGGAAACCTTCTCAAGAAAGGGACATAACCTGATAAAAATGAGTTTTAGAAACCCCCAAGAATCTGATTTTTAAGTTAAACGAAGTGTTGGTAATGTTTAAACGCAAGTTACAATGAATTACACATGTGTAATGGTCGGTTATGGCATATTCTATATCTTGAAATCTTTGAATGTGTAGAACAATTAGGCCAAGATTTGGGACTGAAATTTCAGAAATTATTGATGAATATTAAGAGTTTTAATAATGTTTAATCTATGTAATTAAGGACATGTTGTGATTTGGACCCATTTTAGGCAATTTCGGGACCCGAAAACATGGAAAATTTTCTTAAAAACAAGAAAACTTAGACTTTAAACATTTTAAACATAATTCCAGGCTTAATAAGGTTAAATAAAGTGATCTGGAGTTTAAGAGAAATTTATGTGGTAAAAAGGTAATTTAAATGGATTTTTAAGTGAAAACGGGTGCAAACCGAGATACGTTTTTGGGGAAAATCTAAGAAAAATGAGTATAAAGTTAGAAATTATAAAAACCATGTTATTTAAGTAGGTTAAATTATAAAATAATTTATAAAGTTGAAAAGTTAGTCAAACAAGTTTTTAAATGGTCAAATTCGGTTAAAAACGCGTTTTAATGGTTTAAACGTAAAAACGAGACTTTCAACTATTAGAGGAAAATTTTGTAATTTAAAAGGTTAGAAACTTATAAAAATGACTTTAAAAATTTAGCTACTGGTCCAAGACTCAAAAACATGAAAACCCATATGTAAGCATTTAAAACCCTTCGGTTTTACCGTAACCGGAAACGTTAAACGCATAATTTATAAACCAAACTCATAATCTGAAATTTTATGTATATTTTCTTAAAAATAATTTAATTTAGGGTCAAGAACCTTATTTTTGGCTATAAAAGTCATCTAATGCAAGAAACCAAACTTGAGGGTAGAAATTGTCAATTTTGAAACTTTAGGGGCTAATCTGTAAAATTTTGCCAAATTTCACAACCGACTCTAATAACTCCTTTAGTCACTTGAATTGCATATTTACCCTACATTTTTGACTTAAAGGTGTAAAAACGCTTGATTGAATGAGAAACCATGACTTTCCATAAAAGGAAACTGGTTATGCAAACCCTAACCGAATCAAAGCCGAATCCAACAAACTAAGACTTAGGCATTCTTGTTGCACCTTGAATAGGTTTAGATCTGTAGCTAATCACTTAATATATTCATGTTAGGGTGCTAGACTTGAGATATTCCCGGCACACGAAGAGTTTCTATTGCTTTACATCTAAGGTGAGTTCTAGTGATCCCCTTTTTACTTATTGTTTTGGGATAAAACATGCTCTGTTGCTTTATGAACTATGATTGTGCTTATTTGATGCTTGAATGTGGGATTTATGGATACCTGCTGATACATATATATATATCATGATCATTAATTCTTTCGTGAACCGCTTGTTTTATATGGATAGATCTATTTGGGGAATCCCCCACAAACAGTGGCTCCCGCTAAAGGGAGGTACCCCACTGAGATCCTGAAGGATCGTATGTGGCATGTAACAGGTTTTGATTAAGAAACTATGGTGAACCATCCTGGCAGGTATGGTTCACTACTTTGAGGCTTGGTTCCTTCCTTCGGGAATATCCGGTTAAACACAAATTTAGAAGAGGCCAACCGGGGACTGAGTGCAGGGTTGATTGTGATACCCCACGATGATTAAAACAAAAATGCTTCTTTTAAAAATCAAATGAAACTTTTTATAAGCTTTTTGCTTTTAAACTTTAAGCACTTGAATTCACTAACTTTTTAGTTGACTCTATTTTCTTTTGAGCATGTTTCAGGTAACCAGTGAAGATTTTTAGCTATCATGGAAGACTTAGACTCAACCCCCGAGACCATGGCATTGTTTGCGTGAACAATTTGTGACTTGAACAATTTGATACAATGACTATTTAATTTATGTTGAAACATGTAAACATTTGGGGCTGGATCTGTTTCCAGCCCGGTGTCTTTTAAAAACTTTAAAATGCCATGTGATGTTCTTTCCCTTTGAGCTCTTATATTGGTTTGTTTCCGCTACCATGTATGATTGTTGCTAGTCTGTGATGTCCCACCCTACCTGGGCCCGGGGGGTGACAATATGTATGATTCTCCTCAAGATAAGCTAGAAATTAAGTTCAATACTTAAGACCTAGTTACTTAGGATTAGAAATGCTCAATCATTGTATTGTTTATTGGGTGATCCATTTTAGGATTCTTTTGCACTTCTCTTTGGAAGCTAGTCATAAAGACTTTATTGATTGATCATCCTTATAGGATGTGTTCCTCACTTGGAATCTTTTGTTGATCAAGGTTAAGAACATTTAGGTCTGTGCTTAGCATAACAAAGTATGTCTTGGTGTACTCCAGGTCTATGATTATCATAACAAAGGAGACACTTAAATTGAGCAATTTATGATCTGTTTCACTTGGTGTATTGAAACTAGATTTCAAGCTATTTATGTTGAAGAAATCAATACTTACCATAGACCAAAAACAGTAGAAATCGATGGATTTCTATAATTTTTCCATGTATCTGTTTCAAAAACAGTGTATGAATGATTTTAGAGGTTTTCAAATCGCAAAAGCACAAAATTCCTTCTTCACAATGATCAAAAATAGTAGATTAACTCATGTTTTTGAATGTTTGTTGACTGTATGATGTAGAAGAAGAAGATATGATGATTTGAAGCTTAAAATGTATGGTATGAAGCTAATGAAACACTGAAATCATGTTTGTTGAATGAGAGGATCGAAATCAATGTTTGATTGAGCCAAGGCTCTGATCCCACCTAATGAAAAACACACTCTCTTGAACTTTCAGTCAAGCATACTTGAATACAAACTTTTAGAAAGAAAGATATTCAATATGAACAAGTAGTGTTTATCCAACGATCTTTTCTAATCTCTCACAAATTCAACAAACATCAAACATGGTGCGAAAACCCATGGTTAATGTGTATGATTTTAGTGTATGCGTGTGTGTTTGTGTGTGTGTGTGTGTGTGTTTGTGTGTGTTTGAATGCACAAGAAAACTAAAAATGCTTGTTTGATTGATAATCGTTCAAAAGCTTACAAAGGATTAGAATAGAGTGCTATTTATAGCCTACACACAAAAGCTATATACAATTACTATTCTACCCTTATGTAAATGAAAATTACATAAAAATAATCCTAAGTGACTAAGTCATCCGATGTGGAATTCAGTCATCCATTGTGGAGAAGTTCATCCACTGTATGAACAATTTGTTCATCTGTTGTGATGAACTTGTTCATCCGTTGTGGGAATAGTTCATCAGCTATGGTCATCCGTTATGAACTTGTTCAGCCGTTGTGAACACTTGATTCATGCACTGTGAAGATAGTTCATCCGCTGTGAAGTTCTTCATCTGCTGTGGGAGAGGATACTTCATCCGCTGTAGAACTTCATCCCCTATAGAACTTCCTTCATCCGCATTAGACTTCCTTCATCTGCATTGGAAGACTTGCGCAAAAATTCTTTATCTACAAATCTGAAAAAGAAATTTACATGAATATTAGTGATTGTTTTGGATGTTAATGATGTTGATGTGTTTCTAATGTATGAAATGTATGTTGAAACACATTTGGATGACTGTTTTGATAATGGCAAGCATTATACTTTCTTGCATTAATTCTTTATGCACTTTGTTGAGTCCAACACGACGCCTCCACTTCACCTACCATGAAGTCCCGGTGGATAGCAGCCTGCTCAGAGCCATCGGGAGCTGAGGATCCACTCTGCTGAGGTGGTGGAGATATCTGTCAGCCATGTTGCTGCAACACAAGTAACAAATAAGTTAGATCCATTCATATGAAAGAACAATTTAATTTGAACATAATGTATCAAACTGATTCAATCGTACGGTTGAACCATACAACTGAGCTCAGTCGTATGATTGAGCCTACGACTGAATTTAGTCGTATGCTGTGCCATGCGGTTGAGTCAGTCGTGCGACTGAGTCACCGATTGATTCTATCGTGCGATTGAATCATGCAACAGGCTCAATCGTGCGACTGAAGTTCATCAGCATGTCCATTCACATCTGCACTGTTCGAGTCCAAAAATTTGAATCTTTGTCAAAACAGTCAATTTCACTTCAAGTGTGGATTCATTAGACACGCCTAAACTCGATATAACACAATGTTTTTTAAATACACGTTTAGTTACATTAAGGTGTTCTAGTTTAGGGTTTTCAGTCATGGTTCTTGTTTTAGTCCATTTGAACAGTTAGGTTCGCTTAATCATCCTCATTTGATATGTTTTCAGCCTTTTAGTACCTGTAGATGAGTAAGAATCGGTCAGCGATGCTAAAAAAGTAGGAATCACTGGAAGAAATTGGAAAAGGGTGTCAAGGTAGTCAGCGGTTTTTGGAGAGTTTTGAAGTCAAGTGTAGGGTTTAATCTGTAGAGTTTTGGAGAGTTTTAGTACCTGTAGATGAGTAAGAATCGGTCAGCGATGCTAAAACAGTACTAATCTGTGTTTCAGTCGTGCGACTGAACCCGTACACATGATTCATTCGTGCCACTGAGGTTCAGTCATACGACTAACTTAGACCTCTTCGCTAGTCGTACGATTTGTTCATTATTGTGATCCAGTCGTATACTTTGACCCATACTCATGGTCCAATCGTGTGATTTGCTCATACTCATGATCCATTCGTGCGATTGGTCCATACTTATGGTCCAATCATGTGATTGGTCCATACTTATGATCCAATCGTGCGATTGGCTTATTCTTATGAGTTGGACTTCACTTTTCCCAACCTTTCAAACACTTGAATTTTATGTATGACATTATGACCATTGACCATCTAAGACATGATCCTTTTAACTTAAAACTTTTGATCACCTCAGACGTGATTCTTTTATCAAAACCTGTTTGATCACCTCAGACGTGATCCTTTTACTTGAAAACCATTTGATCACCTCAGACGTGATCCTTTTAACTTTAAAACATTATAATCACCTCAGACATGATCCTTATATCATTTCAGAAACAAGCTTTTATCTGATAACATTAGGTTCAATTTTGACATTCACATATTTCCTCTTGTTACATAGTCCAACGACGACTCTATACAAACATACTTAAAACTAAGAAAAACTTTAAACAAACTTCATTAAGACAATCTTTTTGTATTTTTTATTTGAGGTGGGTTGAAAATATTTTAACTTTCCTTAAACGATTTCTCCCCCTAAGCAGAACAGCATCAAGCATTTACATCTTATCTAGAAAGATTCTTATGGAACCATACATGCATAAGCATAATCATTTTGGACTTTTTACATGTGTGTAAATATAGAGAATGTTATATTTACCAATTACAAAGTCTTATTCATTTAGGAGTCAGTAGAACTAACAGGAAATCATGCTAGAGCTGTTGTGTAGCACACATTGATTTTGACCATCGGGGAATGCTGCCACGATGATTGTCAGTATATTTGTCCACCTAAATCCATACGTAGATTTTTGACATACATTGGTGATTATTTAGGTTTCTTATTTCAACAAGCATTTATGGATCCCACACTTATATGTTGATCAACTTTCCTCATGAGATTTTAAGCGGTCTATGGGTTTTGGCAAGAAGAAACTATTCTAAAAGCTTTCAAAGAGATGCCAAACCTTAGGTTAGTGCCATCGCACAGCAGAGAGGCGCAAAAAGCAATGAATTCTAGAATATTTAGGTTGTGCTTATCCTCAGGTCCGTGTCATCACACAGTAGAAAAGCACACAACCTATCTTCTTGTTAGAGCAATTTTATTTTACATATAATGCACCAACAACATTTGTCATTAGCTTGACTACGTTTCACATTTTTCATGCTTTTTGCTCATTTTTATGGTAGTCCGCACACATTTGTGGCGTTCATTTTGCTCTTCACCCCTTATTGGAAATAAGTTGATTATATTAAACAGGGATAAGATGGAAACCCATAGCTTGTTGAATGATTTAGTTTTAAAGTTGTTCACCAATGAAGTCTACTTGTCTATTGTGTTGAATCTACCGACACATCATATAATGGACTAGCAACCCCTAGATCTAATTTCTCTATGTAACCACAGTAGCAGTCTAGCTTACTCTCATATTTTCACTCATTTGGCTTAGACTTCTTAGACTTATAAGTTTCTGTAACTTTGAATATAATATTTTAGAACATTTTAAATCTTTTGGCATCCCAAACAATTTGATGCATGTGTACTATCATTTTCCAATTACTTGAATCGATTTCACAGATGTGATGTCTTTGGTTTACCGCTTATCTGACCGCCCTCGGTTTTTTTTGAGTAAATAAATACTAACTACTGAAACTAAAACTATTCCCCCCTAAAATTATAAAACCAAAAATCTTTTTGTCTTTTTGAATTTTTAACGACAGAAAAATTAAAAGAAATAAAGAAAAATAAAAAACTAAAACATAGAGTCGGACTATGAACTTGATTTGTCGGGAATCACATCATTTTCTTTTTAACGCCATTGACCTCTAATAGATACTAAAATCGAGGTTTATCAAAATCTTTTGTGTAGAGGTCGACACATTGGAAATCCTTGTTAATTTTAACAACATCGATTAATTGCTTTTCAAAACAGTCACGTATAAAGTGATATTTTATTCTGATGTGTTTAGTTCTGGGGTGTTGGACCGGATTTTTAGTGACAACAATAGCAGTAGAATTATCAACAAAAATAGGGGTGTTAGAAAATTGCAAACCGTAGTCTCGCATTTGCTGTTGAATCCAGATGATTTGTGAACAGCAACTTGCAGCGGCAACGTATTTAGCTTCACATGTCGATATAGCAACCGATGTCTGCTTCTTACACTGCCAGGTGACTAATCGTCTTCCAAAGAACTAACATCCCGCTGATGTTGACTTGTAATTCATCTTGCAACCACCGTAATCCGAGTCACTATGCGCTGTAAGCTCAAAGTCATCATTATGAGGATACCATAACCCAAGTGTTGGAGTACCCTTCAGATAACAAAATATCCTTTTTACCCCAATTAGATGATTCACTTTAGGTTTTGCCTGATATCTGAAACAGAGACACATGGCGTACATAATATCAGGACGAGAAGCTGTGAGGTACATGAGAGATTCGATCATTCCTTGATACATAGTGGCATCAACCAGATCACCATTTTCGTCGGGTGCCACATCATGGTTCGTGGCAAGTTGAGTTCTAGCAACCGTTGCATTCTCCATGTCGAACTGACTAAGGATATTGCCTACATATTTGGTCTAATGCAGGAAGATTCCATTCGGTGTCTGATCCACCTGTAAGCCAAGAAAGAACTTCATTTCTCCCATGGCACTCATTTCAAACTCAGCTTTCATCACTGATTCAAATTCTTTACATAATGCTTCATTCTTGGAACCGAAGATTATGTCATCCATGTAAATCTGCACTAGTAGTAAATCACCATCTTATGCCTTTATGAACAACGTGCAATCAATCACCCATCTGTGAAAACCATGTTTCAGCAGATGAGTAGAGAGTTTCTCATACCAGGCTCGAGGGGCTTGATGGAGCCCGTACAAAGCCTTGTTAAGTTTATAAACTCTATCCTGATGATAATGATCCTCAAATCCTTTTGGTTGACCGACGTAAACCATTTCACGGATCTCACCATGAAGGAATGCACTTTTCACATCTAATTGATAAACTTTGATCTTCATATAGGATGTATAGGCTAGGAAGATTCGAATTGCTTCCATCCTTACCACAGGTGCAAACACTTTATTGTATTCAATGCCTTAGACTTGTCTAAACACTTGAACGACTAGCCAAGCCTTGTTTCTGCCCTTGGTCATCTTTCATACACAGAAGAACCTATTTAGTGCCAATCACCTTTGCACATTTTGGTCTATCCACAAGAGTCCAGACTCCTAACTTTTTGAACTGAAGGAGTTCTTCTTGGATATCACTTACCCATGCCTCATCTTTTAAACCCTCGCTTACATACTTTGGCTCAACTTGAGACACAAAACATCGATAAGCCCCATCATGTAGATATCCCTTTTCCATGACTGCAGCATAATCAGCTGAGTAAAGCTAATTTCTTGTCTGAACTCCCGATAGAATATCCCCGATGACGTTGTCCAGGGGATGATGCACATTAACTCGAGTTCCGGGAGTGGTGGGTACTGCTACTTCATTATCCTGATTCTAAATCCCAGGTTCAGTTTCTATGGTTATTGGAGTATGGGATTCAAAAGTTCCAGTTGCATCATGATCAGAAGCTGGTGTACTTTTAGTAGTGGGAACCTTCTCCTCCTGGTTGGCACTCTCAGTTTCAACGTCCTCATCATCGGAGGAAGAATCACTTACCACAAGCTCCCCCCTTGAAGGGCTGTAAGTATCTTCTAATGAAACCGATGATGTCGAGTCTCTTGTAGGAGTGTTCAGAACATTGTACATCATTTGAGCAGCTAACTCATCATCAGAATGGGAAGGAGGTAGATTAAAGGAGTTAAAGAATCCATTGTAGTCAAAGAAGAAGGATGGTCCTTTTCCAGCATGGGGGGTGGTACATCATTGGACATTAACATTGCACCACACTTCTACCTGACCCGTTGAGTTATTGTAAACCCTTTTGTCTGGTACACTGTATCCAAGGAAGATACCTTCTTCTGCAGTCTTGTAGAACTTCCCAGTCTGATTTTTCTTTAGCAGCATGCAGGGTGCGCCAATTGGTTCCAGGTACTCTAAATTGGGTTTACGTTGCTGGAGCAACTCATAACATGTTTTTCAATGACGTTTGACTACCAAGACCCGATTTAGAGTATAACATGCATTAGCCACTACCTTGTTCCAGAATTGAACAGGCAGTTTTGGGTCAGCTAGCATAGTCCTTGCTATTTCTATCAAGCTCCTATTCTTCCATTTAATAACTCCATTCATCTATGGAATGTAGGCAGAAGTGAATTGATGAACAATCCCTTTCTCATGACAGAATGCCTCTATCCACTGATTATTGAATTCTGTCCCGTTGTCTGAACGTATTTTCCTTACTTTTAGCTTGTAGAGTGACTCCAATATGGTAACTAGATGTTTGAATGATTCAAATGTCTCTGACTTCACTTTCAGAAACATCACTCAAGAGAATCTTGAGTAATCATCTGTCGCCACAAAGCAGTACTAATCACCAGCTATGCTCTTTGTGCTGACAAGGCCAAACTGATCAATATGTAGAAGCTTAAGAGGAATCTTGGTAGAATGAACTTTCTTTGACTTGTGAGACTTCTTTGTTTGTTTCCCTTTCTTGCATGCGATGCAAAAGTCTGGAAGCTGCAAGTTCTTGACAGTTTCTCCGTCCACCAGATCATTCTAAACCAGATGATTCATCTTCCTTGAATTGATGTGTCCCATTCTCCTGTGCCAGGAAACTGAATCTCTTTCAGTTGCTTTTAACAAGAAACACTGAGTAGTAGACTCAGTTATGGAGGCTTTTGATAGGTCCAAGACATATAGATCGTTATATCTTGAAGCCGACATTAGAACTTTATCCTCCTCGATGACATATTCCTTCGTCAGTATGTAGCACTTCTTGTTTTCAAACACAACCTTGAATCCCTTATCACAAATTTGGGAGACAGAAAGCAAGTTGTTTTGCAATTGTTGAATGTAGTTGACCTTGTCAAACTTTACTTTCTCGTTTCCCACTTCCCCTTGTGCGGTGACGTAACCTCCTTTATTCCCAGCGAATGATACGTGTCCCCTTTTAATATGCTTGACGTTGAAAAGGAGGGATGAATTCCCGTTCATGTGCCTGGAAGCCCCACTATCAATAATCCAGGTATTAGTGACAGCGCTGTAGCGGACACCCTGCACATACAAAGGAAATGATTAGTTCATGTTTGGTACCCAAGCCTTAACTGGCTTGGGTGTCCCAGAGGTATCACATATCATGAACTCAACCCACTGACGTTCAGAGGATAAGGACACATCTTTCTTCTTCTTGTCATCACTATCAGATACATTACTTGATTGTTCTTTCTATAAACCAGCTTTATGTAAGGCATGTTTGTGGTAAACAGACGACTGGCTTATGGTTTGAACTTCCGGTTCACTAATAATCCTAGGTTTAAGCTTAGGCAGCACAGCTTCACTTTGAGCTTGTCTGTGTGGTCTTTGGTATTTTGGAGGAGTATTTGATCTCATTTTAAAAAATCTTGTTTTTTCATCAAAAAGTTTAATTTTCTTTTTAGGTGTCTGATAGTAAGGACAATTTGGAGAAATATGTCCTCGTTTTCCACAACTTTAGCAGGATCTCCCTTCGACAGTTTGAGGAAAGTTTTGATGTGGGGTTGAGTTTGGTCGGGGGCTGGGTAGTTTCTCTTCCCTTTTAGATGATTCACCTTCTTTAACAAACATAATTGTTTTGACATCTTGAACATATTTTGCTTTCATTTTATTAGGATTTTGATGATTAACACATTTAGGGTTCATTGATTTAGACTGTTTAGGTTCTGAAATAGACGTTTGTGAACCTGACCCTAAGTTAACCTTCTTAATTTTATCACCCAAATCCTCAAGAGGCATCTTATCTTTTGATCCCGAAGTAGTAGCCGTCAGTTCAATGACAGACTTCACTAGTTTACCCTTAGAATCTGGATCACTAACCAGAGGATTAGACACCACATGATCCTTTACTGGATTATTATTAATAGGTTTACATTTAGTATTCAAAAGGATTGCATGTGGTGGTGGTACTACCTTATATCCCAGACCTTCCCTGCCATTTCGTTCTTTCAATAAGTTTTGAACTATGTGAGAGGAACTTGCTAAACTGTGCAGTTTTTGTTTTAAAGATTCAACTTTGACTTGCAAAACCACTTTTTCCATTTTAGTTTCTTCCAAAGTGGTTAAGTAGAACTGAATGTCATTTGATTGATTTAAGGCAACAACCACAGTTTCCCTTAGCTGTTTCCGTAAAAGGTCTATCTTTTCTTTGAAGCTGCACTTATTTTGTTTTAAAACACGATTTGCTTCAGTGCAGAGTTATAAATCATTTACTAGATTATCATTGTGTTCTAATAACCTGGCAAATTTTAAATCATTGCTTTCTCTAAATTTATTACATTCAGCATAAGCATGTTTCTCAAATAATTCATCTTTAGAGTATACCTGTGCAGAACCAGACGAATCAGCCATCAATGCAGTGTCAGACTCTTTAGTAACTGAAGATTCTGAGTTTGCATCACTTAGCTCTTCTTCAACTAGATGATCAATAACATCCATAGCTTTTTCGATATCTGAATGTGCATTCTCAGCTATGATGTCTCCTTCACTTGCAGATCCATCATCCAATGTATCAACTAATGCAACATTTGATTCTCCCTCAGATACAAATCGGAAGGACCAGTCTTGTCCTTCATCTCCCTGAGCAACCAAAGCCTTAGATTCTTTACTTGATGATGCTCAGCCTTCTCTTTGTCTTGACAGTTGAATGTAGGAAAAGGATTTCCATTCCCAATCTTCTTTGGCTCTACGCACTCACGTTTGAAGTGCCCATTTTCTACACAATTGAAGCATGTGACCTTGGTTTTATCAAATCTAAATGTAGTATCTTTAGTAGCAACCAAGTTCTGCCCCGTCTTCTTTACAAACTTCTTGGCTCTCCTTACTGCACTAGCCAAAGCCCACATAATATCCATGCGCTCCAACTCAGTCTCATCAACTTCCTCGTGGTCCTCATCAACAAGATGATAGTTTCCAATCTTCCCAGCTACTAATCCATAATAAGATTGAACAACAGCAGCTAGAAGATCCATGTGCTCTTTAGCAACTTCCACAGTGATATTTCCGAGATTCTCGGTCTTCATCTTGGTTGTATTTTCCTCAGGAACAATGTATTGGGTTCTAGATGACCCTGACGTTTCGTTTCCCGACGAACTACTTTGGGAAGGAGTAGAAGAGTTAGACATAAACTCCGTTTGTAGCGGTGCGCCTGATGAGGCCGGAGTTGGAATAGAATTGTACAATACATGATTCTTAGCATAGGATCCTTTCTTTGACTTGTATGTATGATGTAGTTCTTCCTCCCTTAACTTCAGAATGAAATCATTTATGTCTAATGTAGCAAGAGTGTCATTTTGTCTCCGATTAGACACAAATGGATCCCATTTGTCTGGAAAACCATCAGCAAAACTTGAAACTTTGTCCTCCATAGATGTTGCCACACTATGAGTATGCAACTCACTCATCAGATAATAGAATCAATCAATGATATCATCTAAGCTCTCATTCCTAATTGGAGAGAAGTTATCAAATTCCATTTTGAGAGCTTTTGTCTTCAAAGCCTTTAGAGTTGCATTGCCTTCGTATTGTTTTTCCAAGGCCTCCCATAACTTCTTTGACTGCTTGTTCTCAGAGAACTGATGGAATATGTCCTTAGGTATAGACTGAGTCAACAAGGCATTTGCTTTCTTTTCAGCATTATACAGAGTATTCTGGGATTCACTCATTCCTCCCAAAGTCAATTTTACACCATTAGCACTGACTGGTACCGTGTAACCAGTCTCAATAGATGTCCAAAGGTTTGGGTCAACTCCATTCAAGTAGATTTCAAAACGTTGTTTCCACTGCGGGTATTCATCCAACGTTAACAGCTTTGGCGGTTTGTTGTGGTTCCCTATCTCATTTTCCAGAAGTAGAATATTCTGGATACGTGAGTTCTTTCCACTAGTGAATGCTACAATCTGATCTTCCATTGCTTTGAACTTGATGAACTTAGAACAGGACGGATTCAAACGTGCGATTGAGCTAGGCGAATGGGTCAATTGTACGATTGAAGAATGCAAATGAATTCAATCGTGCGATTGGATTCAGTCGTGCGAATGAGCAGGACGATTGAGATCAACCGACTAAAATAGCTTAACCGTGCGAATGAAAGATATGACTGAGGTTAGTCGTGCGAATGGAGTATACGAATTGGATTCAGCCGTGCAATTGAGCTAATCGTGCGACTGAGGCTGCTGTTGCGGGAAAAATCGACTTTTTGAACACGTTGACACAAAAATACGAATTTTCACGAATCCTAATCTGCCATATGGTAAAAGGTCGAAACTTTTAACACAAACTCTCGTCAAAGACACGGTTTTGAAGCAAAAAGTGGATATTTTGATTGAAAACGTTTAGTTTAACATCAAAACTAATTGAATCCATGCAAAATCACAAGCCTAAGCTTTGATACCACTTGTTAAGACCATTTTCGTATGGAGTACTAACGGATTCTGTGTGAAACCAGATCAAATAGTGCGGAATTCTATTTGATTGGGGATCCAATCAGCGAGAATGAACAACCTGATCGATCTAACGATTAAAGTAACGTTAAAAACGAGTTGGAATCGATCATGAACGAACTATGAACTTGGATGGACGACTTAGGACGCTCTGGATGGCTAGGGTATGTAAGTATTCGAAGTGTTTTGTTTTTCCACGAATTATGTGGTATTTATAGGTTTTCAGTGTCCATTCGTACGACTGGACCATTACATGGTTCAGTCGTGCGACTTACTCATGCGTCTGACTCATACGCACGACTGAAGGTTCAGTCGTGTGACTGAATTAATCTTATATCTCAGTCATGCAACTAATCCAGTCTCCTGTTTCAGTCATGCGACTGGTCCATAAGTATGGTTCATTCATGCGTATGGTCCATAAGTATGGTCCATTAGCATGAATAACCATCCGACTAGGTTGAACACATTTCTAAGTCATTATTGACTTAGAACTATGTAAAACAACATCAAACCATATATAAAGTTTATACATGTGAATCATACTCAATACAATAATATTATGAAATAATCAATCACAAATAAACATCAAAATGCATTTCATTTATCATTGAGTCATCACATTACATCAGTGTAATAAATGAAAGACTATTACATTTAAGATCATAAACTAGGTACATAACGTATCAACAAAAAGGGATCATGGACATATCGTACTTGCTAACAAAAGGTGATACCTTTTTTATTCAATGTTAACCTTTCCATGTGGTTGCATTAATAGTTGAATTTTTATAATGAAAACTTAGTGGAATGGAGCTCAGCGTTACATTATGAGGATCAGTTGCTCGAATGTTCAATGATGAAAAAATATGTAGCTATGGGGCGATGAAGGTTGTAGTCATTTTGACATCATGCAGGGTTCGTGGAAGCAAATGTATGTTTTCCTGTTGATGCACTTTTTATTTGAATGTGTGTTGTACGTTTGGATATGTTACATTTTGGACTTTGTTGCATCAGGTGCACCGGCTCTGATGACAAGTGTAGCATCAGACATGTATTTGAACTTATCAGTTCCTGAGGTTGATAGATATCATAATATGTAAGTCATTCTGTTGTATAAAGAATACTTCACAAAGTATTTACTTCCTTTCTACTTGTAAATTACTTTCACATGTCTTTATTCAGTTATGCTCCATATGTTATATTTGAAGATGATAAACACCATAAAGAGGACATTCAAGGCACACCGATTTCCAAAATCTATGCGTGCTTGATACAGGGTGCTGCACAGGTATAGCAAATATATTATGAACCAAAAACGGTGTTAAGTTTATTAGATCCCATGGAATAATCTTATGTTCATGATTTATTAAAGGGGACCATGTATGTTGTCGATGCAACATTTCTTGATGTTGATATGACATATGGATGGACGTATGTAGAATGCAACACCTGGTTGACAACTTATGTACAAAAAGGATTGTAGTCAAGATTAAGATTAGTGAATTCAACCTTCCTCCTATTTATAATCACCATTTTATTATATGCAAATACTTGGGTGATGATGTGAAGATGATAGAGAAACGTGTCTCCCCAACTACAACTTCAACCATTCCTATCGATAAAACGGTTATCCTTAGCGATCAAGGAGATAGTGAGGAGGATCGCAGGGCGTTTGCCAACATCACAGAGGATGAGTGGGAAATTTCTACTGAATGTTTATAGGGAACTCGACATATTTTGATTGCAGCTACATCATCATCATCATTGGTATTATATATATCTTTGTTTGTATTTGTGTCATTCTCATAATTCTAGTAATGATTTTGAGGATGTATTTGAAATATAAGATGTTTGTGGTATTGATCAGGATGAAAGGTGTTGTGGCTCCTCAACTACTTCTGTAAATGCCATTAGCACAATCTCTACACCTTCACTTGAATTGTCACCTGGCAGATCATGAAAAAGATGAATCATTTTCACAGTCAAGGCTAAGTAGGAGTATGAAGAGGCCTCGGTGATATTTGAATTAACTACAGAATCGGCTAATGTTCTACAAGTACAAAGTTATTTAATTTTCTGTCTTAGTTTGAACGCAATCTATGAACTTTCTTTTTATATTTTTGGTTCCTTTATTTGTTTGTTTTAGTTTGTTAGGTGGATCTCTTATACTTTTTCTTTATTTTTCAATGCCTTCTACATTTTGGTCAATTGTCATATGTACAGTCTGCTTGTGTGACGTGATAAGTGTTCTTTTTCGTTCTTCAGTTGTTATGCTATATTTAGTATACTCTTGTAAGCTTTTGGTTAGACATCATTGTTAGTTAGGTGTTCGATTCCTGGCCCTATGATTTCTTGGTTTTTAGCAAGTTTGGATGGGATGTTACGCGTCTGCGTAAGGTATTATTTGGAGTTGATCGTTTGGAATCCTACAAATCGTGTAGCCAATATGTTACCCTTCTCAAAACCCATGTTTTCAATGACATAAGTTACAATGCCTATGTTGTCACCCAATTAATTATCATAATAATTTATTTACAACTTCGATTATTAGAATAATAAAATAATCAATTAAAAGAATTATCGTATTCGAATAATAAAAGAATCAATTAAAAGAATTATTGTATTATTCCAAAAATGTTCTTTAGATCGTTGTTGATTACGCGCTGTCATTAATTATAACGCTCAGGCTTGAACATATTTGTTGGTGGTGGTAAGAATCCATTGATTCACAAAAATGTTGTGCTATTTTATGTAACCATTAATAAATAACCATCGTTAAAGTCAAGATAAAGTTTTCATCTCCTAGATCATTCTAGACGAATCATGAAATTCTTAGACCGAATAATGCTATTTTCTTGATACACTTTTTACACAGTTAATAATATCACATGTGGATCGCAAAAGAAAATCAGAGAAGCTTAGGATAAAAAATAATTAAATTAGTAGGATAATCTACGCAACCAATAATCGACTGAGCAAAGAATTAAAAAAATCACTGATTGATTTTGTTTAGTTGGTGTTGAAATTGCATTTCCCAAAATAATCATAAGATTGATGCATTAAAGTATTTATGGGGGGTGGTAAGAACTCCATGATGTTATGCTATTTTACGTATCAAATAGAAAAATCCATCACTAAAGTCATGAGGAACCCTTCTTCTCCTAGATCGTTGTTGATGATTCATGATATCCTGCATCCTAATTTCTTTATCTTGAATACCACCACTCCCAATTAAATATATCACGTCTATTGAAGAGGTAGAAAATTAGTGAAGCGTCGGTCAATAGAGTTCATGATATTCTACGTCCTAATTTCTTTAGATCATTCTTTATTACGTGCATCATTAATCATAACGGTGAGGCATGAAAATATTTGTGGGTGGTGGTAAGAAATCCATGGATTTAAAAAAAAAGATGTTGTGCTATTTTATGTAACCATTAGTAAAAAACCATCATTTAGGTCAAGATAAAGTTTTCATGTCCTAGATCATTCCAGGCGAATAATGAAATTCTTTAGACCTAATATTTTTTCCTTGCTAAACTTATCACACAGTTAATAATATCAAACGTGGATCGCAAAAGAAGAAAATCAGAGATGCTTAGGACAAAAAATAATTAAATTAGTATGATAATCTGCCCAGCCAATAATTGACTGAGTAAAGCATCAAGAAAACCACTGACCGATTTTGTTTAGTTAGTGTTGAAATTGTGTTTCCCGGAGTAATCATAAGACTGATATTTACCGTGCAACCAACAACCTCTCCCCTCCAACTTTGGTGTAACGGGAGAAACTAGCCCTCTACATCTTAAAATATTAATTAACCCCTTTTAAGTTTTTACACTTCTGAGTTCTCCCTCCATATCATAATTACTTAACCTCAATAATTTACATGCGTTAATTAATAATTTTTTTCTTGACGTCCCTGTATAAATTTTGTTAAAACTGAGTTGTAGTCAAATAGGGTATTTTAAGGTTTCATGTTGGTGCCGTAAAGAATGAGATGGACACTGGCAGAAGAATATCTATACCATTATATTACTGTCTTTTATCAATGATTCGATCTCCACAACCGAAAATCGTTGAAACATTTTCGGTCGACGTTTTTCCTATTGGTAGAAGGTTTTCTATATAGAAAAATTCCATTTATAGAAGTCTAATTCTTTGTCACTTTATTTGGTTAAGTTCACTTTGCTTTTCAGTGTTTTTATCTCACTATATATATGTAGTATTTATATACCAAAAATACAGGGACCATCTGTGTAATTTACGAAATATATATAAAAGACTATTTAAACTCATGAGTTATAACCCATCAAGTTATTACACAATGAGCCAATATATTTAATTGTAAAGCCTAACTTTTATTATCATTTGGTAAAGTCACATTACCAATCAAATTAAAACATTAACAAACTTTAATCTTAAACCCTCTACTGGTGGATCCAACTTTCATGTCAGATAGATATATCAGTAAGCCATTTTTATTCCCGCCCATTACGAACAATTATTTCATGATTCCTTAATGTAACCGTATGAACTGTAAATTATTAATAATAAATTATAAAACATGGAAGTTTCATTTAGAAACCTTAAATTATTAATAACTAATTATAAACCTTAAACTGTGCATGCTCCGGGTCACGTGCATTTAGAGTGTGAGGTAACTAACATTTGATGATTCAATGGGTCTATGCCATTGCAGAGGTGGTTGTCTCCAGGATTGTAGTGGCCCTATTTTTTGGGAAGGTGGGCTCCTTATTTTTTGTTGTAGTTTTCCTACATAAGACTCCTGTCACTCCCCAGGCCTGCTCGCTATCCGAGTGTAGTCAGCAAAAGCAAAGAGGAAAAATTACGTAACGTAGGACCAATAAGATTGAATCCTCTGAGAGAGAATGGATTCAGGGTATACTTATTATATATATTGATCGAGGAGAGCGGGGAATAATCCGGATAGGAATCACTCCCCTGCTACTTCATTTTTTTATATGTCACTACTCACTTTCTCATTCTCAGCATATTACAACCATTTCAGTGTAAGTTTCCCATTATTCTTTCAGTTTCTACTTTCTCTTATACGGTTGAGTTGCATAATCAATTCTTAGCACCTTATTCTTTCATCAGGGTTGCCATCATTAATTTTTTTGTGTCTTAAATGGGTAAACCTAGATGTTTCCTTATAGGTTTGGTTTCCCCGCCCCTACTATTTACTGTTTTGTGATACTACCTCTGTTGAAGCATGATATATTTCAGTACCTTGTTTGTGGATATTTTTCATTTTGTTGTTATGGATATTTTATGAGCTTTCATCACCCAGTGCTGCATTTTATTTGTACTACTTTAAATCATAGTAACATCTGTCCGATAGCATTACGTGGTTGTTACGTGTAATTTTACAACCACACCTTCTGTATTTCAATATGTGTAAACGTAGATTCCGATTAACCTCAACAAATCATAAGATTTGATTCCTCGCGTGTATCTGAATTCTTATATTGTTTGTTAAAGTTGTCTTATTAAAGTAGCTTTCGTTTTCTTACATCAACACTTTAGATAAGGAGGATGATTGGCCGAGCTTTGGTGTTTATTAATAATGATGGAAATAGTGTCAAGACTTCTAGGGAAGAATGATGCGTAATGCAAGGTTGTTTGCAAGGAATGAAGGTCCTTTATATCAACAAAAGACTATGCAATCCTTTATTGTAGCAGTATGAAAACATTATCGCGGAAGAAGATTCTTGCGTTTGACAAAGAAGACAAATCCCTTCATTCATTTTTCTACGATTCATCACAATGTTGGGTAGAGAAAACAGTTTCTTTTCCGTTCAATGCCAAAGTCGATGATTTGCGGGTATTATCTATAACACCCGGAAATTTTGTCAGTTAAAAAGAAAAGAAAGAAAAAAGGAATAAGAGGAAGGAAAAAGAAAAGTATCTTGTAATAAATAAAAATAAACACAAGCGGACGGGGTAAAAGCATACAAGATGCAAAACATATTATTATTGTTCTGTTTAAAGTAGGCATGACCTCTCACATCATTTGCATTTCTCAACTGCGTGACATTTTAGAGAGAGAAAGAAGAAGATCTTCGGTTCTAGAGAGAGAGAAGCCAAATTCAATTAAGGTAAGTAAATTTGAGTATAATTGGTTCGCTTTTATGGATTTTCACCTATGAAACCGGTTTCTACATGTTCTTATGTGTTTATATGTGCTCAGCTATGCATTTTTGGACATGTCTAGGTGTTACAAACTTCTGAAAAGTTCAAATCAAAGAGTTTGAGCTTGGAAGCAACTTAGGTGAGTTCTAGACCCCGTATTCTACATGTTTTATAAATTATTTGGGGCTGAAAATGTATGAAAATGGTTTTACAACTGTTATATATGTAATCGTATGTAATTATGCTTGTATGGTGATATGTTATGGTTGTTTATGTTGTGTTTAAGCTTAGGATAGTTAACAAGCTTAGAACAAGTTTATATGATGATTGGGACTGAAAATAACGTAGGAAAATGTTAAACAGGTTGTTCATACGCCTACATAATGCTCATGCGCAAGAAAATGCCTTAGAAAGATTTATATGTAGCTAATATGCCCAAACAGGGCCCATGCACCTAGCCTTTTTGCCTTAGAATATATTTAGGTCATGCACCCAAACAGGGCCCATGCGCCTAAAAATGTGCCTTAGAAAGTTAAGTAAATGGTGATGCCCCCCAATATTGCCCATGCGCCCAACTTTTATTCAAAAGGCTAAGTATAGGCTCGTGCACCTGAATAGTTCATACGCCCAAGACTTAGTAGGAAAAAGGGTTAAGTGTAGGGCCATGCGCCTGAATAGTACTGATGCGCCTAAGCAGGGCTCATGCACCCGCATAGTGCTCATGCGCCCAGGACACTTAGAAATTTTCTGAAATTTTGGAGAAAAATAGAATGATTAGGGTTTGACCCTAGTTTTACATTAGGGTTTTAATTGTTATTATTATGCATGGTTATGAGCTTTTCATATGTTCCATATTAATTATTATTATATGACTTTACGTGGTGTGTTTATGCAACACCCTGTTATTTTCTTTTGAAGCCGAAGAAAGAAAAAAGGAAGAAAAGAAAAAAAGCCCAAAGTCGGGGGACCAAACTTTCTAAAACGTGAGAAAGTTTGGAACAGTGAGGGATTAAGAGGGGAGGGCAGCCCACACCCTTCCCCACACTCATAAAGTTCAGCCAAAGAGGGAAGAGAGGGAGAAAAGGGAGAAAAAGGTTGGTTCGGGTGGATTCGAGTGTGAAAATCGTCATGTAGCGGCTCAAATCAAAGCTTTATTTCTCAGGGTAGTTTGTGTGAGTTCTAAGACCCCTCTTTTACTTGTTTTCAACTGATTTGGGGCTGGAACACATAGTAAACCCGTTTTTGAATATGTGTCTGTTTGACTCATTTGTATGTGTTTGCGTGTGATGCGTTTGGAGTTTGTCTTCGGGCTTGTGTGTACTTGAATGGTGTTGTGGTATGCATTCCTAAGGTTTAGGATGGTTTATTTGGGCTTAGAATGGGTTTGGATGAGCTTGGAGGTCGAAAATGGCAGATTGGGTTCTGGATGAACTGCATTCTGCATCAGTTAGGGCTAGGCGACCGACTGGAGGCCATACGGCCGAATGAAGTGCGATTGGAGTTCATTCGCACGATTGAGATTCATTCGCATGATTGGGGGCCAGTTTCATGGGGAGTCATGCGACTGAGGGCCCATTCGCATAAGTACTCAACCTCATTGAGTCCATCCGCATGAGGTCCATTCGCATAGTGCCCATCCGCATGAGGTCCATTCGCATAGTATTCATTTGCATGGATGTCTATTCGCACGAGGCTCAATCGCCTGGTGTTCATTCGCATGGGGTTCAGTCGCATGGGAGGCCCTGCGACTGAAGGGTGCCGATACGCCCAAGTAGGGCTTGCGTACCCGAGGAAAAGCATAGTTTAAGTATTGACTTTCGGAGGAAAGTGCAGATGTAAGTTTTGACATTGAAGTTCTCGTATGTTCATGTAAGATGATTGTTGAGGCCTTAGTGGTTATGTTGGGCATGATGGTGATGATGTTTCATGATTATGCATGATGTATGTTATGTATATATGATGTTGCCCTGTATGATGATACTACTATATGTGTTGATGTTCCTTACTATGACGTATGTTTATCCTTCCCGTGGCTTTAAGTGTTATGTTAATGAGTGAAAGGTATTATGTAACGTAAAGTGGAAGATAATGAAAAGAGGAACGTAATGAAAGAATGCATGCATTAATAATGAATGAAAGTAAGAAAAGGCTTGCAAGCAAATGTATGAGGTGAGCGACACTGCTGTCGCAACAGACTCGAAACGAGATCCTTGTCATTCGACCCCAGGCTTTGTGCCAATTAGAAATGACGCTTCGTGCCCGGAATGGTGTTTTCATACCACATGCTTTATGCCAACAGGCTTTGTGCCTAGAATGGTGGGTTCGGGCCACGTGCTTTGTGCCAATTAGTAAAGGAGCTTTGTGCTCGGAATGGCTGTTTCAGATCGCGATAGGGGAAAAGTCTGACAGGATCTAGAATTAGAATGAAACGAGCGAGATTATAAGCGAACAAAGTGGCAAAGCATGAAATGAACGTTAACAAATTATGATAATAAAGTACGAAACGGGATCCCTGTCACTCGACCTCAGTAATCGTGGTTGTATGCCATGAATAGGGTAAAGCTTGACAGGATCTAGATAGAAGTGAAAGATGATAAATGATGTACGAAAAGTGCGATATGTATGAAATGAATGAATGTATGAATTGAACATTAACGAAATATCATAATAAAGAACGAAACGGGATCCTTGTCATTCGACCTCAGTAATCGTGGCTGTGTGCCATGAGGAGGGTAAAGCTTGAGAGGATCTAGGTGAGAAATGAATGATAATGATGTACGTTGAATGAACGAAAGTTAACGAATGTAATGAAAGATAATAATGATACTATCTATGTGTACGTATGATTTGTGATCATGTACGAAAGTATAGTATGATTTGAAGGAAAGTAAAGAACGTTTTAATGAAAGTACAGTATTTTATTTATAAAACTAGAACTCACTGAGCAACGATGACTTTTTATGTGTTTCCAGTTGGTAGGTAATGTTGCTGAGGATGGCATGGGGCGGCTACTCGGCTGTTTTGGATGGCATCCATTCTTATAATGCTTTTGTGATGTAACACAACAATGCATTTTGTAACTGACTAATAATGTATTATTTTGCAAAAGCCTTTATAATGAAATGAAATGTCATTTTTGAATGTTTCCGCTGCAACTCTTTTATGTAAGACGATAAAAATGTATGTTTTATGTGCGATGATCAACCAGCTGTAAGCGTCCCGGGAACGGGGCCTTACAAGTTGGTATCAAAGCTAAAGTTTAAGTGAAACGGGTAAATTTTCAAAATAACCTAATACTAAACTGAAAATGAGACGGAAAGGGAAGGGATGCCAGTCTGAGTAGCTGCGTGCCATCAGGTATTTTCATAATGTTAACCGGTATTATGTGCGCATGTTTTGTGGTTTATGTGTTGCTGGTAGATTTAGATACTGATGTAGTCAGGACATATAATACTCAGGGTATGAAGAGTAAAGTAAGTGGCTAATCACAACTAGCCACTATAATTAGGGACTTACTATACTTGACTTAAACTGAACTGTTCCCTTGAATGAACATGTTGGTGTTTGAATCTTTCAGTGTGCGTGTGAATGGCTGGTGGTAGATCTTTGAAAGCCTCTCGTGGTGGTGGTGGTGATGGGCTTGGTGCTGAGCCGCGACCCAAGAGGGGAAGACCTAGAGTTGAAAAGGTGGTTCGTGAAGAACCCGAGACCCCTCATCCGGAGGGTGGTGATAAGAGTGCAAACTTGAGGGACACGGTGAAAGAGGTGGTGGTTGAAGAAGTGCATCAGGTCATGCAGACAATCTTACCGTCTGTGGTGACCGAAGTGATTAAGGCAGTACGGGAAGGGGAAAGACAAGAGAGAAACAGGTCCTCGGGAGGATGGGAGCAACCGGAGCCTAAAACAGTTCTCTCCGATGATGAAGAAAAGGAAGAAGATGAGCCTGTATTGGAGGTAGTACGAGGCTATAATTATGGAGCATTTCAACTATGCAAGCCCCCTACTTTTGATGGGAACGACACTGCTGCTGCAGCTCACCGATGGGTAAGAGAGATGGAAGCTGTATTGAATATCAGCGAGTGCGGGGAGGACCGAAAGGTGAAGTTTGCTGCCCATTCTTTTGTTGACTCGGCTTTATGTTTGTGTGACAACGTAGTCCAAGCCGAGGGTAGCAGGGCTATTGGGAGAATGAGATGGTCGGAGCTAAAGAAGTTGGTTATTGA